>WBNM01034923.1:0-191439 GCA_013399055.1 Ramphastos sulfuratus | reverse complement strand
TCAAAAAACAATATACCGACAACAAACTCTGGTCATACTATTACAATTTTAACTTTTCTTTATGGAAGTTACAGGACTTTGTTTACATTGAACAATGCAAAGCCAAACCAAGACCAACACAGCCTTTATTTTGCTTTGCATGTTAAGTACTGAATATTTACCCCTTGCCACCTAATTCGTGAGTTTGCCAGGAATCAAAACATCCATTTAAACTAGCCAAGAAGACAGCAAAATACGAGCCCAGCTAGATCATTATCTGATGCATGGTTATGATGAACTGAGGGTGATATTGCTAAGTCTGATGAAGTATAAAAATGCAGCTAGATGGAGCAGATTGGAAAAACAACATTTTTTTTTTTTTTTTCCCTACACAAGCCGATAGTTGGTTTAAAGTAAACTGGAATGTTTCACATTAAAAATACTTTTCTGGTGGAAAAGCAGTAGAGGCCTTGTGGGTGATCCAAGGCTGGGTGTTGCAGCCTCATTTGAGGCAGGCTCATGGGTAAATCTCAATCTTTTCTGAGGCCCTCTGGCCTCTTCCCCAGGGAGAAAAGGTGCTGCAACAGAACCCTGGGCTGACTGCATTGTATGGTGGGAAATACAGTCCAGTTGGAGACCAGAGGGAGAGACTCCCAGTCCTCAATGTCCATGCAAGCCAAAGTCATTTCAGGGGTAGAAGAGGAATGAGGGGTCAGTAAGGGGTGGCAGTGCTGCATGAGCTGTTGCATGCAAGGTGTAGTTGTGGGTGCATTAGGTCTGGTTTGCCTCAGAGGTACACAGCCATACTTAAATTGTTGTTCATGCTTGGTTGTTTTGCTGCTAGAAACAATTTAATAACTAACAGTAGCCTTTGAAGTTAAAATCCAAGTCCTTACAAGAAATGTTACAAAATGTGTTTTTTTAATACAACTTTCAGTTTTAATGGTCTAGGATGTACTTGCATTTTCTCTCCATGCTTACAATTTAATGTTTCTCAAAGCATTGTGTTCAACAGAAAAGGGCTGGGGGGGGGGAGTGATCTTATCACAAATCTCAGACTGTCATCATTTTATTCTGTTTTTCCCAAGTATCAGAAAATGTGCAGCTATTGGTACATCACAACACTGAACTAGGAAAAATATTAAGCTGTCCCTGGTAAACGCTGTGAGTGTTGGAATGTCTCATGACCATTTGATACCTTAGTTTCTCCATTTGTAGAACAGAGATTTTTATGGCTTTCTTCTGTCTTCTAGATATCTCTGAAAGCTGGGCAGTGATGCCTGTATGATGCTTTAAAAACAAATAAATGAAAATCATAGGATGGTAGGCATTGAAAGGGCCCTCAGGAGATCATCAAGCCCAATATCCCTGCCAAANTGCTGTCTGGGCTGCCTGCGCTCATGTTGAGCTTTTCATCAGCCCAGACCTCAAGGTCCTTTTCCTCAGGGCTGCTCTCCAGCCATTCACCACCCAGCCTGTATTTGTGCTTGGGATTGTGCCTACCCAGGTGCAGGACCTTACACATCCAGATGGGGTTTTGTAAGTCTCTAGAAAAGAAACAGCACAATCTCTCTGTGCAGCCTGCTCCAGTGCCCCAGCACCCTTACAATAAAGAAAATATGTATAAATGAAGTAATATAATGCAAAAATGAAGTAAACTACACTTTTGATTTCTACCTGGTACTGCCACCTCTCTTCCAAAGGAAGAGGAAATCCTGCTGCAGCTAAGGTTGCAAGCTGAGCTGAGCTGCATTATTAGACATCAGAAAATCCATCCTGGCAGGAGCAAAAGAAAGCCAGTATTCCTACGCATCACTGTCAGGGAGCTATTGCATTCACTCAGTTGTACTGTTAATGAATTAACTCTGGATCTGTTGGAGTTTTTATTTCTATATGTAGGCCCTCAGAAGTGGAAAGTGCACAGGAAGTTCAGGGTTGTTAAGAAAGCAGCGAGCGATGTCAATCTAAACCTTGTATTGCTGTCTGCTTGATACACATTGGAAGTTAATGAGGTTAATTGGAAATATTAATTGTCCTACACTGCTTGCTGTCTATGATTGCTCGGGCTCTGGAAAATTCATGTGTAGCAGCAGCTGAAAACTCAGCAAAAAGTGCTTTAGCATAGGAAACAGGCAACATTTGGCCCTGTAATATCATAATGCAGGTGGCTGAGAAATCACTCACTCAATTATATGCATGAGGGGGACTCCATTTAAGAGCAACATTTGGAGCTTTATGGGCAACATAAAAGGAGAGAGAATGAGGTTTTTATATCGCTGTGCTCAGTTGTAGAAGAAGCAGAAGGTTGTTTCCCACCCCTTTGCATATGCTTGGACTGTGCAGGAAAAATGAAAATGTCTGTTCAGAGATTTGGCGTGACACTGGGGAGGATGGGCTGGACCTATTCCAGAGATCACTCCCCACACACACCCTGCTACATCCCCTATTATAGAGGTGATTTCATGTGTTCAGGACTGGGCAATGTCAAAACAAGAGCCACACTCTAAAAATAAAAAACTTGGCTCGTTTACTAACAGAGAACTCTCAAAGCAAAAAAGTTTTTCAGAAAATATGATCATAATTAATTGCTGCTTCTCTTCTCCCTTGGCAGTTGCTAGAGCAAATGAAGTAAGATTATCTCCCAGCACACACAGCTCCAGCCATTTTAGCATCTCTGTACTGTCTCCTGGAGGTATCCTGTCCCTGGAATATAGGGGGTAGATCTCTTTGTCAAAGCTTCCTTTCTAATGCTTGTGGGTGGCTGAGGGAAAGCAGAAATGTAAGAGATTACAACACCTGCCAGGACAAAGTATTTGTATTTTTCCTTAAATTCTTTCAGTGCCTTAGCTCACAATTTTTGTGAGTGCAGTATCTGTGTCCATCCTTCCTTCCAGACATGCCAACATCTGTGATCTTCCCATCCCTTCTTCCAACTGTTGATTAGAAGAACCAAAACATTGCTTTTGTCCTGGTATGGACTTTTAATCTACTTTCAATCTGTAAAGAAAAGATCCATACAGAAGCTCAATGCTCTCTGCTAATTTCTAACATTAATGCCTATTTTATTTTTATATTAAACAAAATACAGAACTACCACAAATACCTTAATTCTTTTTTTCTTGCTGTAAAGCTTGACATCTGGGCTTGTAACAGCTCATCAGTGGATTTGTGAGATGAAGCGAATGACATTTCTATATAGAGCACTGGCTGCTGTAGAAATCAGATGGTGAAATGGGACTGCAAAGAATTTGGTATTGAGTGATGATCTTCATCCAAGAATCTCAGAGTACACCAATCCCCACTTTGCTGACACAGATGATCAGTGACTTACTCTAGCCTGCACAGCAAAACTGGCCTTATAGCAGAGCATCTGTGGAGACCTCTACATAGAAGACAAGCATTCTGGAGCTGGCATTGCATCTCTGTGTTTCATAAAGCTCTTTGTTATAACAAGTCTTTGATCTTGGTGTGGACAAAAGTGCATCTGTAACTTACCTGTAGATGAAACATTCCATCCCAAGCACAAATANGGAGGTGTTCAAGGCCAGGTTGGACAAGGCCTTGAGTGACCTGTACTAGTGGGAGATGTCCCTGCCTATGGCAGGTGGTTGGAACTAGATGATCTTTGAGGTCCCTTCCAACCTTACCATTCTACGATTCTATCCTTTCCATGCATGCAACCCACTCAGATGCTTTCTCACTCCAATACCTTGGCAGAAGGTCTGACACTGACTTGCCTTACCTTGCCTCCCTTCACACATGCAGTTTGAGCTGTAGTGTGTATAAACATTGCTTCTGTGTGTTAAAACACAGCATGGGATCAAGGCAGCATTCCTGCTCTGTTCTGACCTCAACCACACTGCTCCAGAAAAAGAAACAAAAAAAACCAAACAAAAAAAAAAAAAAAAAAAAAAAAAAAAAAAAAAGGCTGGGAGAGCAGCTGGTAAACTCCTAGGTTGTGTTTATTTTCACGGCTGTGTCTCGAAGGCACAGCTTCCCCGCGCCGCTCACCGGCTCTGCTTTCCCCTGCCCGCTGGTGCTGAATACCTGACCCTCAGCACCGCCTGCCTCTGCTTTCCCAGGATAGCTCCTTGGCCGGATCGGAAGGAATCGGCGAGTTTTACCCCGACAGCCATGCCTTTTGCTACAGAGGGACAGGGAGAAGCTAGGGACCACGGTTCACCTCCTTATACTCGTAAGCAAAGGCCTCAAAGAGGAGGCACATGATGCTCTGTTTTCAGCGTTCCTCTCTTTGAATCATTTAGTTCTTCCCTGAAGTGCCCGGCAGTGGTGTCATGCTTTTGTGAGTGCCTCTCCCAGAGGATTCACAATGGCAATGCCAAGCTTTTCATACCGTGCCCACAAGAGCCTGCAAAATTCAGGGATGCTCCTTACAGAAGCTGTTTACTGTAGGGATGGCAGGAAGGGTTTGGTGGGATGAGACCCCCAAATAAAGCACACCTCTTCCCAGCACCAGTGATTATCATATTGAGACACATGAGATATTCTGACTGTCACCAATTCCAGCACCTCTGTGGTTATGGCAGTCCCGAATGATTCCTAAATTTAACCCTCTTCCTTTTAGTCTTTGGAGTTGGGCATTGTCAGGCAGATTTTGCCCATGATGATGTGGTGCTCAAAGCTGGTGCAAAGGACATTAATGTGCTTCAGGAAAGGTGGAAAATCTAGTTCTATGCTCCAGCTAGCACATTCAAAGCAAAGAGATCCACATTCAGCTGCACCATTTCAAGCCACATCTGATCAAATTTCTTAAGTCAGCATCAAGAACATGCTGGTTCCTAAAAACCCCATGTCTTGTAAAAAAGATGGGAGTCAGTCAGCACTGTGCTTCAGCCCCTGGCAGGACATGAGATTATCAAACTCATGAGGGGCCTAAGGAGAATCCCAGATATCTATGGCCACCAGGAATTCTGTGGCACCATATGCTAAAGATGGAGCTTTATCTATCTCCTGCTGTCTTCCATTTTGAGGAGTTTTACTGGCTTTCTGCGCTTCCAGCTGAGCCTTTTGCTGGGAAGGGCTGAAGAGCTGTAAAAGTCATATTGTGATTCATCAAGATCTCAGTTTTGGTGTTATACAAGAAAAGGTTCTCACAACATTCAGCTATCATTTTTCATGAAGCCTCTCAACTGATTGCAGTAGCCTTACATGCAAACATGTGTATAAATACCTGCGGTTGGATCCTACTCTGTTCTGAACAGAAAGAACTTATCTTCATCTTACACAGAATACTTGGTGAAAACAAAGTGGAGATTGTTTCACCCCAAGCATAGGCACCTTGAAGCAAGAATACTCACAGAATCGTAGAATCACAGAATCATAGAATTGTAAGGTTGGAAGGGACCTCAAGGATCATCTAGTTCCAACCCCCTGCCATAGGCAGGGACACCTCCCACTAGCACAGGTCACTCAAGGCCTCGTCCAACCTGCCCTTGAACACCTCCAGGGAGGGAGCAGCCACAACCTCCCTGGGCAACCTGTTCCAGTGCCTCACCACCCTCACTGGAAAGAACTTCCTCCTAACATCCAGTCTAAATCTCCCCTCTGCCAGTTCAAACCCATTGCCCCTTGTTTTGTCATTACAAGACCTTGTAAATAGTCCCTCCCCAGCCTTCCTGTAGCCCCCCTCAGATACTGGAAGGCTACTATAAGGTCTCCTGAAAGCCTTCTCTTCTCCAGGCTGCAGAGCCCCAACTCTCTCAGTCTTTCCTCATAGGAGAGCTGCTGCAGCCCTCTGATCATCTTTGTGGCCCTCCTCTACACCCAATCTGGATCTCTGGATCTCTGGATCTCTGTTCCTGCTCTTGTCTGCTTTCAAGTGACCAACACTTACTGAGTTGTTCTGTAGGACAATTCTCAGGTGAAGACATGTCCCAGGTTTGGTGCTACAGGTGCTTTGAAACTCTACAAGCAAATCCATAATGATCCAGCACAAAGTGGCTTTCCTTTCTGGGAATATCTGCAGGGAGCAGTACAATGAATCCACTTTGAAATACATAAGGCCTTGAGAAGCATAAGAAAAGGCATGTCAGCTTTGGTCTATCTTGAGTGGTGCAGAATGGTCTGTCAGTGGAAATCTCTCTTTATAGAGCTTTCTGTTGAAAGTTGCTGTGAGGTGCTCCCTGTAATCCAACATCCAGGCACTCCATGCCTGACAATGCTTCATCACTTCCCCAAGAACAAGGGAGATAAGGGAATAAAAAATGCTAGAAATGCCTTTATCAATTGGCAACTCTACGTCAGGTTTTCATTAAGGCAGTGCATCGTGGGGGCAGCAGTCTGTAGCTTTGCTAGATAAAGAGATTTCTACACATGTCCAAAACAACTAGCAAACCCATTACCTCTGGTATCTCTGGTGTACAATAGCACCAAGTGGAGGATGTTAGTCACTTCTGGAAGAGGGAAAGGAATTTTACAACATAGAATCACATCTCGCTTCTCTCTTTCTTTTTCCAAGATTTTGCCCATCTGTTCTCATTATAAAAAACAAACAAACTATTAATACAGTGCTTCCATGGAGCCTTCTGTTCAAGGCTCTTAAAGTGCTGTACAGATATTCATGGTTTTATTTGCCAAGAAAGAGTCTTTAGGAGATAAATATTAATTTCTTTGCTTCCCACAGGACAGATGCCAGAGAGGCTGTGTGTGTCTCTGTGTGTGCATGTGTGTTGAGCTGACATCACAACTGGGGCCCTGACTTTGGACTCTGGAGAACTTGCTCAATCCTCAGTTCTACCTCAGCATTCCCATAGAATTGTGCACTACCTGCTTATTTTGTCTGTCTCTGTTCCCTTATTTGTAAAATACAGCCTTTTTGTTTTTCTTCTGCTCTGCCTTTCATATCTCTGTGCTGTGACTTGACTTCAGCTGATGCACAGGCACACTGAGATCCAGTCCCTGTGGTACAGTATTTGGCCAGGGATCTGTGCTGGGTGGTTATTTCTGCAGCATGGCATAACCAGAACTTTTAACAACAAAATGCTTGGCCTCTGGGCTGACTGGGTTGAGTACCAATGTCCATGTAATCCTGACAACAGGACTCAATTCCAACTACCCTAACACTTGCTTGGTTTTCTAGGCAGGTCTTCTGCCTCACCAAGGTCTTTGCTGTTGCAGTGTTGTCAGCCCCAAAGGTAGCTCACAGGGCCTACCAGAGATGCTGTCACTCCTCCATTTGCATCAGCAGTGAATGCACATAACTCTAAATCCACTTGGGTGTGATGTGGTGCAAGAATGTGGAGCAGTACATTGGTATAGCTTGTTGTGGTGGTTTGGGAGTTCCCCACCCCCCCACACTTTGTAAAATGACCCAGACTAGAACTCAGCCAGCTGGAAGTTAAGGACTGAAGCTCTATTTACAGCTCAGCACAATGTACAAGCAGAGAGATACACTATATACAGGAACATTTACAGAAATATACAAGGTAAAGGTAATACAGAAACACAACTCCCCTCCCAGAAATCAGAGACCCCAGGAGGGGCTCTCAACCACCCTTCCACCTTCTCCCCACCCCTATACCTTACCCCAAGGTTTGCCTTACACGCAAGGTGAGTTTGGAGGATTGGCCAGGGGGGTTAGAATAAAAGTGGTTAGTGAGGTTACTCAGCAGAGAGGAGAAAGCCAGAAGCTGCTGACAGCCCAAGAGATGACTGTCTTATCTATGTTTATGTTCTTAGTTTTATCCATCTCAGCAAGCCTATGAGTGAAGCAGACATCACCATTGTTTTCCTTTCACAGCCTATAGTATAATTTTCTCTATTAAAATATTCCAATTAGCCTCAAACCAGCACACTTGTGGAATTACAGTCCCTGACCTCAAGTCTTCCTAGTTTTAATGTTTTGAAGGCACGAGTAGCACCTGTAAGGCACTGGAGGAAATTTACATGTGGTGAGGGTTATGAATTGAGGATCTCCCCTAGAAATGGCTTCTTGAAAATCTCCTTGTTGCCTGAAATATCAGAGCTAAGTACTGCCAGCCTGGGATAGCAGCCCAGTCATGATGTTCTCTTAGTCACTTTTTTTGTCCTTTTTGTTGGTGGAATAGACAAAAGAATAAATTGGATAAATTGCCACAGATGGAAAGCTTTTGTTATCAGGGAAGAAGCAAAGGCATCCAAGAAAGGAAGGAACCAAATGTATTCAGCACTGAAATGTATTCAGGAACATCCCAGTTGCTACTTAGCAGAAGGCAGAACCTCAGAGCCACAAAAAAAAAAAAACCAACCAAAAAAACAAAAACAAAACCAAACATCTTAAATTACCTTAATAAGAGAGCAACCAATGAAAAGTTTGGGGTTTTTTAAATGAAAAATACTCTCCCTTCTCGTTGTTGTGATACAGACCTCATGATGGTTTTCAAAATATACCCTGCAAGTCCAAGCTGGATTGTGAGCCATTTATTCTAAATACAGACTCTCAGAGTTGACCTGACCTCAATAAAAATGGCTTTCAACAACGTCAGCCAGTCCCTGGGTCCTCCTCATTCCAAAATTATGTTACAGCTGGGCATGGGTGGAAGCTTGTGCTCAGGAGCTCAGAATGAGATGCGTAAATGGGTAGGGCTTAGGAGTATGGTGGGACTGCAAGATGTGTTAAGTGTAACAGACAGGGCTTGGGGCATAGAGAAGAAATAGGCAGGTGTTGTGCATAGACATAGTGAAAGATTGAGCAGCCATGGACAAAAGCCAGGTCATCTACAAGAGATTTGATACCAAGCTGTCCACACCCAGAAACAGTACAAATGGTGGTGAAAGTACTTCTTGTATGTCTAAACCAGGAGATGCTCGTAGGCAAAACCCCAGGGACAAGAAGGACTTGTCTGAAAGGATCAACTGATCCTCTCTTAGCTACAGCAAGACAGGTCTTTGGTCAGTCTTGGTTTGAAGTGGTTTTCATGTGCTGAGGGCTGACAAGGCTTCCTTGCTCCAGCAGAAAGCTCAGCCTGCAGGATTGGGGTGCCAGCATCCACATTCAGAAGGCTGGTGTCTACCACGGGCTTGTTTTTTTGGCTCGCAAATATGCCGCACATAAGTGGAGAGGATCGAGCTTCCTGAAACAGGAGTATGGATCTTTAAGTTTAACATAATTTCAGAGGCACTGATGGAGAGCGATATAACAGGACTTCTAGGTGTCACATCCAACCCTCTGAAAGGGTTGGAAGAAAGCAAGACCCAAGACCTCAGCTGTTTTCCTGCTGATCAGTTTGCTCACCACCTCCCGCCACAGACCCGTCAAACCACTGAGCCTTTGGGTAGAGAAAGTGTCCCTGCTATGAGGGCACAGGACTATTTGGTGGCAAGTGACATTGCAAAACAAGGTAGTTCAGGACAGGTGGGGAACAGTGAGAGTTCAGCACAGTGTGTGCTGGAGAGACTAGACTGCATATTGTTGGGTAATTTCTTGTGACTTGGCGTGACCTCCACTGTACCCATGAGAATACCTCCATCGAGTATCAATAGCCTCTTCCCCTGTGCCTTAATGTATTTTTAATACCATGTAACTGCCAGAAAATAATATTGTTTCTGGAAGCTTTCACTGCAGCATTTAGTTGTGCATTTATCCAATTGTCTGTGAATTCAGGATCCTTAGTTACCCTGAGCCAAACACCTGCAAAAAGAAATAGGTTAGAAATAGGAATATATACCTGCAATAGTTTTAAAACAACGTTGTTATCTGTCATTGGTTTCTGGTCTGGTGGAGTATGAAGTCTGGCACAAATTATGAAAGGTACCTCTCAGACCTGGGTTGAGATATTGAGATATTTTGAATTATTCTAATTTACTGATGAAGTAGTCAGTTACAGAGCTGTAAACTACACCTACAAACTTCCACATAGCTTTAGTCTCAGCTTTTTACTTTGTCAAGTATCACACCTTTTCACAGCACACAGATACTCAGCAGCCCATGAATTATATGGCCTCCATCAGAGAGTTCTTGTAGTTAGCTTTGATGGATCTTACCTTAGCTGGAAGCTTAGGACATGATGTTGGGCATCTTGAATCAAAATTGAGAAAGATTTACGAGGCTATATATAAGGGCCTAAAAGGTTTCAAGCAGTAAACATGGACTGGTGAGAGGAGCACTCATGAAATGAATGGTGATAAGGACTGTACCATAAACTGATAGTTCATGGAATCGTAGTTGCTCCTGATGACAGCATCTCAGTTCATTCTGTAAGGAACTCATAGAATCATCAAATCATAAAATGGTCTGGCTTGGAAAAGATCTCCAAAGGTCATCAAGTCCAACCTCCTCTACAATAAGCAGGGGCATCCTACTGGATCCAAGTAGATCGGGTTACCCAGAGCCCTGTTGAGTGTCTTCTTGTTTATACTATACCAGCAGTGAAAATTAATATCTGGGAGAGATAGTGAACACCTGAGACTTGAATAAACCACTATATATGAAATGGAGGAGTGCGAGATACATTTCCTTATGTATCCAGTGTGGAGTCCTACTCACTGGACCATGCTACCTGGTCATGTACATGGCTGAGTGTGCTTATATACACACACCTGTAAGCACATACAGCTTCAAAGCAGCACAGAAACAGATCACACATCACAATTAGTGCCAGAAATGCCTAGCAGCAAGATAAAAGAGGCTTCTTTGGATGGCTTTCCTGAGAAGGGAGTGATCTGGCAGGTAAACTTGTTGATTCTCTCTGAGCTAGTATCTCATGACCTTTGGTGTTCTGATCCTATCTTCTCTGCTGGGACACAGCAACGTGATGCTAACAGCAGAGCTGTGACCTAGGATCCATCTCTGCTTAAGCCTCCTGTGTCCTCCTTCAGTCTTTCTATGTCCTGGCTCTCTGGGAGACAAGTACTTCCTGATCCCTCCATCTAAGTGCTGTGTACCCTGCAACTTGTAACTAGCTCAGCTCAGTGGTGAGCGGATGCTGAAGGGATGACAAACTCACTGAGCCAAGCTTTGAAGGGGCTGGCAAGAACAGGTCGATCATCTGATTTGGTGGTGACAGCACTCCACCCTCCTTCTGTAAATGCCTCATATCTCCTACTGCCAGTCATGACAGAAATACAGACGTAGCTTTTCTCAGCAGGATCTAAATGTTCTGGTTGCTATTTGGTAAGGGGGATGTTTCTCCAATTAATTATTAAGTGGAGCTCTGGCTGGAGGAAGGGGCTGCAGAGATGTCTAAGTGAAATGGGGAGAGCGTTTTAACCTTTCTGAAGCTCTCCTGCAAATCAGCAGCAGGTTTGCCTTGTGGGTCCTGGCCAGTTCTTGTTCTACAGCACACAGTCAAGGCTGGCCAGCAGAGAATGGCCTCACGGGGACTCTGCCAACTTCCATGGCTCATGGGGCCATCTTTTCTCTCTCCTTGTCAGTACAAATATGCTGCAAGGAAACTGCTACCTACCACTCATGGCTTCATTCTGTCCTTATTCTTCTGAGTTGAGATGGAGGGTCCTGGTAGGCACTGGGGGAAGCAGATTTGGAACAACAGTTGCAAGACTGATCAGCTAAGAAGGAGCAATGGAAAGAGTAGTGTGGTCTACTGGACGTGGTGTTAGACTGGAAGCCCAGAGATCTGAGCTTTCATCACACTAGATTACATGGGCAGAAGAGACTTCAATGATCATCTCACCCCATGTACTGATCTTCAGTCCTTTGAGGTCCCTGCAGGACCCCAGGCAAATCACTGCATCACCTCATGTCTCAGTTTCTCCAGCACTAAAATAATACTTGGCTATCTTGGTATCCTACAGAAAAAAAGAGGCTGTTTTCGAGGGCTGAAGTGGGAAGTGTTAATTGTTTTGACATTTCCAGGTGGAACTGCTTGAGACAGACCCTCTACCAATATGAATCAGCACAGCCTGAAATATTTCAGTGTGAAATATTCACTATTGGACCCCACACGGAAGAGAATCTTGCCTAGCCTCTATGGTCTTCTCTTCAAGTGGCTTAATTGTCCTTACAAAAAATGCAGAAGGAAATATGAGACAAGACTCAGATCTGTTAATTACTACATGTGTTCTCAAGCTTGAACTGAGCTAACACTGAAGATCACCACAGCACTCACACAGCCCTGTCCTCCACTGGGGAACCTGCTGTGTTACAGGCACTAAGGTCAAAAGTTTAAGGCTCTAATTCGCCTCACAAGCTGTCTAATATTGTATGAGGTTCTGCTCTTCTACTCAATAAATACTGCCATCAGTAGGTGTCTTGAAGCTTTTCTGGTTTAGTCATGTCTTAGCAGCTGCAGAACAAGGCCTGCAGTGGTCTGGTTCTAATATTCTTCTCAACTGCACCACAATGAAGATTCTGTGAGAGATTTCTCACCAGCACAGGGCCAAACTCAACAAACAAAACTCTTAAGTAAGGAACAAGTAAACCAGGAATGACCTCCAGAATTCATTCTGCTCCAGAAGAGAGCCTTTCCCAAGGTCCTCTGCAGTTTGTTTTCCTGTTACTATTGCCAAGTGGTGCCTTTGCCCTGGTAGGTGCAGCACGTCTCCTGAGAGGTGAGAGAGTCATCTCACCACTGAAGTGCACAGCTCAGGGATCAACTTCAAGTTAGGCTTTGGAGGAACACAGGACAAAAAGACAGCCCCTTGCGTACAAACCTTGCTTAGACTATAAGTCCACATTGATCTCTGCTTCTTTTGCTCCTGTTCTTTGTTTCCATCCGTAATTCTTTCTTGGGAAATGCATAGGTTTGGGTCCCAGGCACTTTCTGCAGTCTGGTCTCCATGATGCTGTTCACGAGTGCAGCCATCACACTGACCTGACTTGCTCTGTCCAGGGACATTGCTTTTAACATGTTGCTGCATGGATCAAGCCATGTCATCAAAGCACATTCATTCACCTTCCTCTTGTCCTTGGCCAGTCATCTGCAGACAGCTCAAATGCCAGGGTCTTGGGGACAAGACTCCTGACAGCATACTGTAGTGTTTGAATGAGGAAGAGGAGGCTTTCTCCTAAATACATCCCTGCCTCACTGCTCATCTTGTCTTACATGTGACTGATTTATTTTTCCCTTTAGCCTACATCTCTGCTCTTTTTCATGTTATTACCATGAAAAGGCCCAGGGCTTCTGATCCCACACGCTCTGGATTTGGGAACTGTAGCTCCCTTTGACAGGGAAGGCTGCCCCAGGACTAACAGGTTGCAATGTAACTCTATGTCCTGTTTTGGGGCTGTGTCACAGATTTTGGGGATGAGCCCTTTGCATTTGTGTCCCCTTATTGCTCCTATCTGCACAGCGTGGTTGGTAACAGCTCCTCCTCCAGCAGCCTCAGCAAAGATAGAGTTTGTTGGGGGCTTCAGAGGGTGAAAATCGGTTTGGGATAGGAAAATGTCCAAGCTGACTTCTACCATTAAGCTGTCAGCAGGATGCACTGAGGCGTTTAAATATTGATGCAAACACAGAAGAAATAGTTGCCTTCTTCCGGAACAAGAGAGGGATTTGCAGCATAAAACATCTCAGAGCTCTTTGCCAGCACTGCGTAGGTCACAGCTCTTCCTCCCTGCTACCAAGCACATGGGTAACTGTGGTGGTGAAAAACCCTCACCTCCTGTCTTCCCAGATCCGGAAAAGTGGAAACCAAGTAAGGCAATACTTTGAGAAGCACACACAGAGAGGGATTTACAGAGGAAAAGGCTTCCCTGCACCTGAGGAAGAATCCTCAGCCTGAAGGATAAAATATCCAATGGAAATGTTGAGAGTTTGAGATCAAACCTCTCCTTTGGGTGTGGTTTTGAGCGGGGCTCATGGCAGAAAGTGCAGAAAGCTGCCGAGCTCACACTTTGCTGTCCAGGAGATGGAGCTTTGTTATTCAAGCTTCCCCACCAAAATCAAATATTTGCAAGTGGAGGGAAACTTTATTCCTGGGGATGTTTGCAGTGGGTTTCCTGCTGAGCTTTCTGCCAGCAGCTTGCAACTCAACCAGACTCACATGGATGAACGTTTTGGTATTTTCATACATTGAAGTACTCAGCCTTCCTTACCTGTGCCCAGAAGAGGTGCAGAAGCCTTGCCTTGCCTCTCAACATGTTCCAAAGTTAAATCAAGGCATGGCCGAGCTTCTTAATCTTGCTGTTTTCCTTAAAACAGTTGGGAAAGTGGAACATGGAGTCACTGAGGCGGTCTGAGCAGGTTGTGGATGGATGTGAGCTCAGCCAGGAGGATTAAAACTGTGAACCATTTTCTGGGCATTTTGAACAAAGTATAATCATCTTTGATGAGGTGGAAAGGAGAGTCAGGGTTGGTTTTTTTTGCCCCTATCAGCTGCAAGTGCAAGCTCATACTTAAACCTACTACTCAGGGCCATTGTCTAGTTTTGTTGCATATGAGAATGACTGCTAACAGCCGTGGTCTCACTCAAGGACAGCATCGTGTGTCCCCCACCATGAAGCCTCTCCCGTGGCCACGCCCTACTCAGCTCAAGGGCTTTTCCCAAACCTAGCTCCCAGCTGAGCTGGCTGGCAGAGCAGCACCACAGGGCTTTCTGTCTGCAGCTGCTGTAATACATCTACACAGGTAGGGCTCACCATTGACTAGTATTTGTTTTCCTGATGCCAATTTTTCTAATTATAGACCTGTGGCTATAAACCAATCGACTCTATTTTTGAGGTCCGTTGTTGGACTTCGGATGTCAGGCTGAATTTTTCCTAAATGTCCATAATAACAGTAATAGCTTCACTTCTACCATGAGACAATTAACCTTCTTAAAGTTTAGTGCCTCAGGCTGTGCCTCAGAAAGATTCCCTCTACAAAACAGACAATTACCTTTACTTAATAACCTTTCCGTTTTTAATCTGATATTAGTGCCAAAATAAATGTAAAGGGCAGTGCTCTGTGTCCTCTCTTAAGTACTTTAAATGCCTGTCCATGAAGTCTAATGAGCTGCCATTTTGCTTCATCTAGATTTGCTGTGGATCTAATGATATTCTCCAGCATCTTCCTTTAAAAAAAAAAAAAAAAAATCCATACTCCAAGGATGTAACTCTGTTTTAATTTGCATGGAAACTTTGCATGTGAAAAAGGATAATTCATGATGCAGAAAGAAAAAATAATTATGTCTAACCTACAAAACAAGGCAAAAACTTATTCAGCATTGGCCTGATGCAGGTTTAAGGCTGGTCTCACTGGAAAGCAGTGTCAGTGTCTGTAAAGCAGGAATTTCTCACTGGAGCATTGTAGGGTCTGTTCACTCTGGTGCAGATGCGGGATAGGAAGACAGGGCTGAGCAGGTTTACAGTTTCCTGTGCATCTGTCTGTCCAGCACACACGTGGTCTGTCAGCCCATGCCAGCCAGTAATGGCTGCAAGCAAACCTACAGCACAAGCACAACTGGTATGCAGATGTAATTTCTTTATGGATTGCTGCTCATGATAATTAATATGTACAACATTAATAACTGTAGAGACATGAAGTGTTCTCTCGGTGAAGAAGTTGTTGCTCCACTGACCCTGTGTGTTGCACTTTCAGGGAGAGTTCTCTAACAATCTTGCATTCAAATTTTTGTAAAACCACACCAAAAATTTCTGAGAGAATCATAAAGCTGCAGGCACTTCTCTATCATGTGAGCAAACACCACTTTTCTAAGAATGCTAGCTAAAAACAGCAACACAAAGCAGCCTCAAAACCCAGAGAAAGCAGGACTCTGGCTGCTCTTAGCAAAGCTATTCAGCCCATCTGTAGGAAGAGGGGGTCAGCTTCTTCTCTTTGATGACAAGCAACAGGAATAGAGAAGAGGGTTACAAGCTGCACCAGAGGAAGTTTAGGCTGGATATTAGGAGATATTTCTTCACTGAAAAGGTTCTCAAACATTGGAATGGTCTGCCCAGGGCAGTGGTGGAGTCACCATCCCTGGGGGTGTTCAATCAGTGTGTAAAGCTGGCACTTATGGACCTGGTTTAGTGTTGATTCTTCAGTGCCAGGTTGAGAATTGGTCTGGATGAGCTTTAAGGTCTCTTCCAACCGAATATATTCTGTGATTCTCAAATTTGTTTTAGGATGCAGAGCATTCCCACACACAACAGAATGTTGCTTTCATTAGCCTCATTACAGTGCCCCTGCTAAGTCCATTGCCTTCTGCTCAGCCAACATTTACTCTCCTCTTGTAAGAGTGCTCTGGTTTCATCATCTTAACATAATGAGGTTTATATTATTTTTTTATTATAATAGAAGCAGCCTCAGGTTCCTAATCAAGATATTGGGCTAATTGCTATGGAAACCTAATTAGGCAGCCCGTGGCTCAAACTCTGTAAATATTTATACATACACTTAACCGTCTGCATGCAAACCAACCCATCCCAGCCATGGGAATGAAGCTTAGCACATGCTTAAGTGTTGATAGGAATGGGAGTCTCCTTTAATATGAAGTTTAGCTGTGCTGCAACAAGTAGAGAGGAGCATGAGGTGGTAATCAGATTGGGATCGCGTGTGTTCAGATGAGGATCAGATCAGATAGGAGCTGGGTTATGGGTTGGAGTTAAGAGCTGAAGAGAACTTTGGAGCTGCTGCAATTTTTTTTNTTGGGGCTTCTTAAATTTTTTTTTTTTTTTTTTATCTTATAGAATAATAATTAAAGATATGTGAGTCATTGTACCAGATGCAAACATACATATAGAAATATCAGGATGTATGAAGTCTCCCTGGCCAGAATAAACTAACAAGTGTCCTGTGCCATTTCTTAGCATAACATTTTAAACATTATTAAAAAAAAAAAAAAAAGTCTCTAAACTCAATTTTAGAACTTGCTTTGCATGCATGAATTGGTTCCAATTTACATGTTTATTGCACCTGAGATGAAATTCAATGTTAGCTTAAGTATGAACACTTTAGACTGCTAAGGTATTAACTTTGGAAGCTGAATATATGGAACTAATCAAAGCTCTTTCATAAATAGATTAATGAGGAGACAAAAATGCACAAGCTGCTAGGTTTTGAACAGTCATATCATCTGTGGAGGCTTTATTTATTTATTTTATTTAACAAGTGTTTTAATTAGTTTTGTTACCTGTCGGTTGTGAGAAGGTGAGGTAGAGTGGATTTGCCAAACACAAAGAGTTGCTGGCAGATAGAAATATAATAACGTAGCTGCAGATCTCTGCATGAAACCCAGGTCCTGGTGCTGATCTTTTATTTCTGTTTTTTAATCTGTCATCCGTCTGCCCCCACTTGTCCAAACCCTGTTCCCTTCTATGCAGATCTCTAATCTGCATGTGATATTTAGCTTCCAAGATGGGAACAGAGGTAGAGAACAAGGTCATTTAATTTAACAAAACCTGTATTGCAGCATCAAACCAAGAACAGTAGATTTGCTGCCACAAAAGCCGAGGATGCCCTTCCTGAGACTTCCTGCTCAAGCATGTTGTCTGTTTAATGCTGTTTTATTGCTAGTAAATAACACTGTATAGAGAAAGCAGTGAAACACAACGAGAAAAATAATAAAAAACAACTCCAAAAGGAAAAACTAAAATAAACTCCCACGCCCTGTTTTTAAATTCTGTGCTAGAAGCAGAGGGGGACAGACAGGGGATGGGGCTGCTCAGAACCACCATTTCCTGTGCTGCCTGAGTCACTGAACAGTTCAGCAATGCAGTCCTGTCCAGGACGCCTTGCAGACCTCACTGCCATTCAGGACTGTAAATTTCCTTCCTGAGTTTGTTAGCAGCAAACAATGTGTGTAAAAAACCACTCCAGCTCACTACAGCTGTTATGCAAAAAAACCAACGGATAAGCAATCTGCCACCTTAAGAGGAGCCATGCAGTGTGACAGCAACCACCACAAACAGCAGAGCAGCAGCTCTTCCAGGCCCTGAGATAAAGCAGGGATCTTCATGGGGCTAAAAATTTTCCATTAAGCACTTTTCTTTTAAATTGGCTGTTGAGTAACCTTCTTTTTTCCCCTCCAAAGTTACATCACTTCTGTACAAAATATCAACTTCTTACCAAACCAACCAAACAAGAATCTCTTCTCTCTTTGTTAATCTGAATGATTTTGACCCTGGGAAAATATCACTGGATATACCTCAGCAAAATTTTAGTTCAGAGACCTCAAATCCTCACTAGCCTCCAAGAAGCAGGTTTCCCAGCCATTATCCTGACCCCAGGAAGGGCTCCCCCAAAAAAAGGGGACCAGTGAGCAGAAGTGTCAGTGCTGCATGGGAAACCAAGTCTAAGCAGGGCTCTGTGGGAGAACAAGGCCAAGCTCCCTGGTGCACAGACACCAAGCATTAATTCTCATTTCCCTATCTCTCAATTTTTCACTGAGATGCCATTTTTTTTTTCCTTCCAGGAAAAGTACATTCCAATTGCTGCTGAAGTTAAGCCTTATGCTAAGAAAGTTCCAACTTCTCTTTCTATCTGAAATGTCTCTTCTAAGGTTTGCCCAAAGTTTCAAGATGAAAGAAAAAAGCCATGGAATTCAGAGAAACTTGGTGTTTCTCATGTTTAAAAGGTGAGTTTGTCTTCATAAAGTGAGCTTCTCTTTATATGGCAGAAAGGAGAGTAGCAGAAGTGACAACGAAACACACAGCTATTTTTTGATTTGCAGTTCACTGTGAAGAGTTGTTCTCACCCTCTCCTCCTTCTCTCTTCAGGAAGAAGTGTTAAATTAGCAATGAAAGCAGGGCATTAGCTGACAGGTACTGCAAATAATCTAATCATGAGACAGCATTTTAAAAAATACCCACAAAACCATTCATCATGTTGGTGATGTTGGGGTTATTTTCTTTGGCAATTACATCTCAGGAAAGCTCTCCTTAGATGTTTAACAGGTCACAGATAAAGAATTTTTAAAGTACATTTCAGAGTTGCTGGTAATTGAAAAGGATCAAGTATTCCACACTCACTGCTAAGTTTTACAACTGATTGTGCCATATCCCAAGTTCAGCTACTTCAGGAGGAAGCTGGCAGTGCCTAACACTAAATGCTGCAAAGGAGAGTTTGTCTAGGCATAAAAGGAGTAGAGACAGGACGCAATGCTGGATGTCCTGAGTGAAAAGCCTTATTCAGCCAGGGCCCAGAAGTTACTTTTTGGGTTTTTTTTTTTGTTTGTTTGTTTTTTTAATGCTTATTTTTAACTAACTGTGAACTTCTGCAATAAGTACAAAGTGCTGCTTGGCTCCTTAAATAGCTGTGCTGACGAGCTGGCGCTCGCTCCTGTTACTACGTGAATTTATGGAGCTGTTGTCACACGCTTTGTTAGAGGAAATATATGGTGGTTCTGTCATAGGGACTGGACACCTATAATTCTCATTTTCTCTGCCTGCTCATAAATCCCTGCTGCTCAGCTCCTTTGTTATTACACTCGGGCTGCTGCCATAATCCCATTGCTGGAGCAAGGCTATCACAGCGCCTTGCAGGGGAAGCGCTGAGTCACCAGTATCGCTCCAGTGGAGATGAAATGCTGCACAGGGCTGGTGTCTGCCTGCCTTGCAAAGGAGATTCATGTGTCTACATCTGCTTCAGGGGCATGCCAGCAAATAGCTCACCAGTGGATGCTGAAAGGCACTGGTGTCTTGGAAATGCCACTCCTTTGTGTGGGCTTTGCCATCCTGGATAATGTTTAATGGGGTTTGGTGCCTCACTGGCACCAAAGCAAAGGGGACAAACTTTGCCTTTTGATTTTTCCTCTAAGACCCTGCTCTTTTTTCCCATCTTCCTGCTTTTTGCTCAGGTCAATGCACCAGCTACACAGCACTTGGTAGTACTTGGTTTGTGTGCATAAAGCCTTGCCTTGCCCTGCAGGCCTCCAATGGCTGGCACTCAAGAAGTGCAAAGTCTTTTGTTGCCCAGACATCTTCAGTCTAGCTCAGGATCGGTTTGATTGTGCCAGTTGCCCTCTTGCACCCTGCGCTTCGCTGCAGTGCAGCTTCTTGTCTAATGCCAAAGCTGCTCTGTGCACAGGCTGTGCTCTCACAGCTGGTCTGTTCTCTCTGCTTCTCTGGCCTCTGAACTCCTTTCATCCTGCCCTGCCACACACTGCAGCCAGCTTTCTTCATCTTCTCCTCTCTGCCTGTGGAAATGCCCCTTCAAAACCTGCGGTAGACCTCATCCAAATTGCTCTTTGAAGAACTCCTTTGCAATGGGACATGTTGCTGCTGCACCTCATGTGGCAGCAGGCACCTCGAGGAGCCCTGCACCAACCCATGCCATGTCATCAGCAAGCGCTGCTCTGCTGCCCAACCTCCAGGAAATTGCTGCTCTCCTTTGTGCCTCTGCTGCTCTTTCAGGCTTTCATCTGGCTTTTCTGCTCAGGCCAGAAGCTGCTGTGTGTGACAAGCCTGACGGCACCATGACAGGCTAGTCTCAGCTGGGAACTTGGCATAACACAGGTAATAACCGCAGCACTGTGAGCCCTGTCTCTGCTCTATCCCTCATCTGCACAAACACCAGTCGAGCCTGTCTTTCGTGTCCACTCTTTGGAGGCAGATGAGGCCTCCCAGGGAGAAAGTTTGGTTTGTGGCTTCTCCTGCACCTCTGCAGGAACAGTAAATACTAAAACATGGCTGTGTTTCTTCCAGCATTGGGCTGACAGCATTGCAGGTCTCAGTTCCATGTTGGAGACAAGGAAGAATGCTCTGGCTACATTGACCTGTGACCCTGCTGGCAGCCTAGATGCCACCAGGAATGGCAGCTAGGATTTGGGACAGCAGTGAGATGCTTCTAGGTGGATTTTCTGTGGCCTAGTCTCCCTCCAGGTTCCTGTGAAGCTATTGAGCATCTGTGACTCATCCCAACAGCTCGCAAGGGGGACAGTGTCAAGGAAAAGCTTATTCCATAGGAAGGCAAAGTCACAGGGACAGAAGACTACCATAATCATTGTCTCATGAGTTACATAGCTCTCAGAAATGATGCTATATTCTTCATCCATGGCCTATTCACTACCATGAGGTCTCCTAGAACCAAACCCTTGCAGCAGCCATACACTGAGATGCCACACAACCTTGTCAGGCATTGACTGTCCCCTGACCCCGCTGAGGTGGCCTCAAGGATGTCCCCTATCTGTACTGAAAGCAGAGCATGGAGGGATGGGAGGCAGACATAGAGTCTCTCCCCAGCACTGTGTGTGAGCCTGCCTTTCTGTAAAGAGGTCTATTGATCAGAATCCATTGCCAATTATTTCCCGGAGATGCAAACAGAGATTGAAGCAAGATTTGTATCTCTGATACATACTTTCCTCCCTGGGGCAGTGCACTTACTCCTGCTTCACCATCAGAAAAAGAGGGAAGGGCATAAGCCAGCCCAAGGATGCTCTCTAAAAAGCAGAGTGACAGAGCTGGCACTGTTTGGAAAAGCTGATGGGCACTGACTGGAGAAGCTTAATCCCTGCTCGTCCCTTTTTGATGATAAAATTACACATTTTGGTGACAAAAGCTTCCAAATGGAAAGCCTGATGAAAAGCAAGGGGAGCTGCTGGTTCTAGGCAGGAATTTGCTCTACTACTGTGCTCCTCTGGAGCTTTCATAAGTAGGTTTCTTTCCTACCACAACAGAAAGAACACCTCTTTCATAATGAATTGCCTTCAATTACTATGAACCAAGATTAGGAGTTATATTTTTGTGTGCTTGGCTTTTTTTATTGTTTGTTTGTTTTTTTAATATGGAAGTATAGAAAATTAAATCTCTGTTGGATTTTTTAAAGTAATTCTTTTAAGCACAGTGAATAAACAAAGGAGTGCCTGACAAACACCTGTTATTTTTCCCATCGTGAGCTTGGCTGCTGCTGAACAGTCAGAAATGCTGCTCTTTATAGGAGCAAGTGTTTATCTGGCAGAGAAGAATAGGGTTTGTTTTCACCATGGAATAATGCACTGGCTGCCATATAAAGTGCAGCACCAACTTTTACTGAATAGAAGGAATGTGTTCCTTGGCTTCCTCCTGGCTGCTGACAGATTGGTGAGCCTCAGTCGCTTCCATCCCAGAACAAGCACCTCAGACACGGGCAGAAGGAACTGAGGTCATTTCACTACCCACTTCTCAAAACTTCTGGGCTTGTCTTGAACGTGGAGTTGACCTGCAGTACAAGATCTGGTTCTCAGACTTCTGAAGAAATCAGGGGATGCCAGGTCTGTGCTTCTGAACTTCAGTAGGAATAAAGTCTATCTCAAAGTCCATATTCCCAACCAGAACTGGAAAGGGGAGAGCTGGAAACAGTTCTAGGAGATGTTCATGGTCAATTTCTTCCTCCTTACCCTTTCCCCCCATCTCCCTCCCTGGATGCTGCAGGCGGGTAGTGTGACAGGAAGAGGGTAAAGGGGGAGCTCCTACAGTAATATCTAGCACACAGACAGAACAGTGTGCTAACCTGGGGCACAGGGATTACAGAAGCAGTTGGCTGGCTCAGCTGACCTGACTGAGCTGGTGCTTCCTTCTTTTCCAGCCTTAACCCTTGCTGAAGGATGTTGCCTCCTCTCACCCATCTTCCTTCTGGGTCGGAGGATGCTATAAAGCAGCTGAGCTGGAGCCCCACGATCAGAGCACAGCTTCGAGGAAAGGAATAAAGAGGTTAGAGGTGTCTGGGACTGCAGGGCAGATGAGACAAGACACAGGGGTTGACAGCAATGGGTTTGCAGCATGCACTTGGCATCGCAGGTCAGGCTGAGATGACCTCACCAGTGACTACTCCACAGAGACAGCAGAGATCCTTTGTCTTCCTTCCCTCAGGTAGCAACCAGCCACCAGTGTTATTGCTCAAGTACATGTCACAGGACAACAGGGCTCTTTAACAAGCTAAGACAAGCACCACACTAGCCCCTAGCAGGGATGGTTTTAGCAGGGACACTTGCAAAGCTTGACGACAGCCAGCCAGTAACTGTTCTGAGTCCTGGGATTTGCTTGCCATTGGTGTGGGAGGAGGGTTTTTTTTCTAACTTTTCTTACTGCTCAAGAGTTTCCCAAAAACCTGGGCACATTTTGAAGCTCAGTTAAAGTCCAGAAGGATTGTGAGGGAGAGAGATGAAGGGGCATTGTGATTAACTCACTCCTTTTGGTGCTTGTGGTTTTGAGCAGTTCAGATACCCAGGTGGCTGATTTTCCTCCCTTCTCCTACTGGTCTGTTACTAGTTCTGCACTAGATCTGTGTTCTGATGGGCGAGGTGCCCTCAGCAGGATGTGGTGTGGCAACAGGAGAAAAGGTTGCCATGTGCAGGACAGAAGAGAGGCTTGCACACCAGATTTGTTGGTTTAGCAAAGCACTGTAAGTCAAGCAAAACTGCCTGTGGTCTGAAGACTTTTGAGAGAAGCAAAGAACTGGCAACAGTTTTACTCCTGCTGCTTCTCTTCAGAAGTCCCTACTTGTGAGCACAAAGGTCTGCATTTCTCATTCTGAGCTCCTGCATGTTGTATGAGGAAAGCAGGAACTTTCACCAGCTCTTGGCTAAAGGCAGAAAAGATGTTTTTAATGGTTAAGGTGTAAGACAGGTAGCAGAGAGCAGGCTTCCATCCTGGGCGTTGTTACCAGTAAACTGTGCATGAACAAATCCCTTAGGCCAAAATTTTCATTGCCCTGCCCTTCTGAAAATCAGGCCACGAGTTGCGTAAATATGGGTGTAGGTATCCAGCAGTAGGCAGCCAGGTTAGAACATTTTGGCTATAATCCCTGTGCCTGAGTTACTTCATTTATAAAACAGAGATAATTCTCTGCTACCTCGAGGGATGCTCTGAAGCACAACTCTATTGATGCTGTTAAAGCATGTCCCAGCTTGCTGGATAGCTATTATTCTACACTTGACAGAAATTGGATATGGCAGAGCTGAACAAGTGCTCTTGGTGTAGTTTTCTCTATTGCCACCAGATAGCCTTTGAGTCACAATTCCTCCACCTGCAGTGAGACCGGCAGGACTAGGTACACTTCTGGCATTGCCACAGCTCCATACTGCAGGTTTTAAAACTACAAATATCCCAGTAGCTCTGCCCCTGCCTGTCACTGCTCCAGGGTTCTTGTACTAGCAATAAGACATGCATCTTTCCCTCCAGGATGGAGTATAAGAGTCCCCAGGACACTTGGTAGGGTGATTTTGGAAGCTATTCCTGTTAGGAAAAGAAATTGGTTTGCATCTTCTCAAGTTGATGCAGTTGATGCTTTCTCTTAGCATGAACACAGCATCTCTGCTGTGAGGCCAGCTGCATGTGGAAGCAAATTAAAAGAGCAAATTGATTCAGAATATCTCTGGATTTGGACACTCTTCATTTGGGATAAAAGGTTTCTTCCTCTGCTTAGCATAAGCTGGTGATAACAGGAAGCATTCCCATCAATTTCCCATAGAGACAAATAGTTAATTAATCCCATGATTTCCACATTATTTTCATAGTCAGCAGCAAGGCACTCCTTCCAATGGAACAGGGCTCCATCTTCCTTTTCACCAGGAAAACATCTAGGAAAACCATAGATGATGCATCACTTTATGCTAAGAAGCATATATTCATGTATCAAAAACTCTAACGAAGCAGGATTCTTATTTGCAGAATGCTGGCAGAACAGATACCTCAAAATCTTGCACTTGGAGCCACCTTCCAATTCAGATCATAAGATCCAGGCAATAAGGCTTTTCACTTGAAAAGGAACTAGCTGCTTGGTTTTCATCTTCTGTCCTGTTGGAAATCAAAGCATAGAGGAAATCTTGTGAGATGTATGTTATCCTAGGATTCCCTCTTTGGCCATATCCTCAAGGTGAGGTGATTTAAATTTGGGTGCCTATCTTTGGTTACAACTGTTCTATCTTCTGAGTTTCAACCCTTCCATAATAACAAGTGAACCTCCATGCCCACTTTTGCACCCAACTGGTTTCATATTATGTAGTTTCACTGCCCACACATGGGTTAGATAAAAGAGGAGTCTTCAGCTCTTTTGCAATTCTCTTACCTCCCCAGAAACCTTCTGCAATCTCCATTATCTTGAACAAAGGGTAAGCTAAAAGATGAGTGGGATACTTCATTATAACCTCTGGCTGTGCAATGAGTCACACCTGTGATTTTGAAATGCAAAATAATAAATTAAGAGGGCAGTAGTGAGATGGAGCTGACAACCTGATAATAAAAATACTGGGCAACTTGTCAACTTCAGCTGAGTAACCAAAGAACGACACTTGCTGCCGAGCACGGGCAAACAAAAGGCTCTCTTTGCTGCACTGTTATCATGTTGTGGCCAACAGCAATGTCCAGTGGTTCAATAAAATGTAAACACTGACTACGTTCTCTTGAGCCAACTTCTCTCTTCTTTTTCATCATGAAGAAGGAAGGTTGGCATCTAGGAGTCTGAAGTAAGGAATGAAAGCTGGGAAGCTTGCTTTTGCCTTACATTATGCCAGCAGAAAAATCTCCATGACTCAGTTTACCTAAATGTAGATGGCTTTACAGATAGGATTTAGGAAAGTGTAATTACTGTTAGCCTGGTCCTTGGAGGGAAGGTGCTGATGAATATTCTTTATTTATTTATCACTATATGCAGTCATTTCACCACAGCTGTCAAGCTAACTCTCAAACTCTTCTCTAAATGTGCTTTACTTGCTCAGTGGTACAAGACCATGTGGTGTGGGGCAGGCTCACTGTGCTGGGCCAATTCAGTGTGCACAACACCACAAAACCATAATGTGATGTAGTGCCAACAACTTAGGATGCAACTCCACAAATCAGCTCTGCAAAAGAAGGAACAGCAAAATGCCATCCTCCCAGCATCATCTGGGTTCAACAGCAGTTTAACAGCCTTTACATGGTAATGTCTTTTGCATGAAAAAAAAACCCAACAAAACAAAACAACCAAAAAAACCCCCACACAACCAAAAAACAACCAACCAAACAAAAACACCCCAACCAAACTCAACAACTCAGAATCAGAATTCAGGTAGAAGACAACCCCTCCTTATGGAAAGAGGAAAAAAGGAAAAGACTTGTCTTCTCCTTTAGGTGATTATATGAACAAACATTTGCTACCAGGAAAGCCAGGTTCCTCTGTTGTTCTGGGCAAAGAGTTTAGTCTCTTTGTCTGTGAGAAGAAGGAATGCTGTCAGTGTTTCTTGAGTAAGGTGGGGCTGCAGCTGTGTAACTGAGATGTTCACGTGGAGGCCTGGCATGACCTAAAACTGCCATCAGGACAAAAATATCCCCAAAGAAAATATAAAACTTCTGAATGGAGTAAATTCCCTACTGAAAGCATACTCTTGAGTACCAAGGTGGGAGAGCTCTTACCATGATACCAAGATTTCTGGTCTTAAGCATAAAAGATAAAGTTAAGATAAAAACCCCAACCAAACAACAACCAACAAATCTGCAGATTTTTTATCTTTTCCTATCATTCCAATAAATATGATGGTGGGGAATGGACATTCTGGTTTGAGGTCACTCTGTTTCTTGTGATTGGAAAAAGTACAGAACGTTTTACTTCTTGAACATTCTAAGTAGGAACTCTTGGCTTTTGGGCACTGGTGATACAAAATCAAGCAGTGGAGTTTTCACCCATCACTACAGTTGCATGTTTAGTTTCACGATGTGACATCTTGGCTGAGCCGATGTATACTGTAATGTCTGAAATAACCAAATTTCCAGATGATGAGATGGCAGTGATTGAACTGTCAAGTGTGTACCCATCTGGACCAGCTGTGAGCTGGGGGTGTACAGGTGATTTCCTTGCATGCGCAAGCACTTCTGACCCAATCAGCACTACTCCATTGGTCATTTTCTGTCCTCAGTTTCAGAGTTTCTTAGTATTTGGCTTGCCAGGAATTGGATACTGCAATGACAGAGAGACCTGGATGGCATCAAGCTGGCAGGGCAGCATGCCACTTTTAGCAGGAAGTATATTGCAGCAAGATAATCTCTGTATTACAGTAGACCAGCACTGTCTTGAAGGATCTGGGGCCATGAAGCAGGCTCTAGCCCAGTGTAACTTATAATCTTATGTTGATATTTCACTCTGCAATATTACATGCCTGTGTCAGGATGCCAAGTTGTTTTTGCAGCAAGTGAATCTGGCATTCAGCAAGGAAAGAGCTCAGGCCATTTTCTTTACCATACAGTGATGGTGGAGAGGTGAGCAGGGCAGATGGCAACTGCTGTATCACATACTTCTAATCCGTGCCTCTGCTCTACCATTGTTCTGAAGCCTGCCTGGATGATTATCTCCATTTTCCCAAGCATGTACATGCATTTAATCCAGCAGGACCTAGAAAAACTTATCAGACCACGATGAACATCCTCTTAGAAGGTATCATGGCTACTATTGCAACCTGTCATGTTTAACTCCTTGACTTGACTGACTGCATGCTCATTTACAACCAGAGGCATTTATCAGTATGTCCAGAGAAAGACTTGAATTCATACACTTACCTATGCAGTGAGATATTTCTGTTTCTCCAATGCTGCTGTCTGCCAGAGAATGCATGGGAAAAGCAAGATGCTACCTTTGGTCACCAAGGAAAATGTGCTCTTATTAGTCAACAGCTGTTGGCAAGCCCTGAAGGCTGGACATGCTTCTCATTGCAGAATACTAGAGTGAACATGGAAAGCACCTGGGTACTGTGGCAACAAGGGCTGTACACAAATAAAGACCTGACTGGGAGTTGCCGCAGGAATCCTGCACATAGCATGGGAGTTTCAACAAGATTCAAAGTAAAGCATCTCCTATTACTAAGAGCCACTGTTTGTCCCTGCAAGTTCTGTTTCCAGGGTCAAGAGACTCAGTCAAGAGAGAGTTTGGGACAGAAGATCCACTCACCCTAGGATCAGATTAGCCCTAAACCCGGATCTTATGCAAATCTGAGGCTGAAGGGAGGTAGGGAATGAAATGAGAGAAAATCCCCACGATCAAGGCTGCTGATAAACGTAACCACCTCCAGCCGGTGAGCAGCACCACCCACAGCCTGGCTTGTGGTGTGCCAGGCTGGGCAGGGGCTCAGGTGGTTAATGACAGTCCAGCATGGTGAGTGTAGGTAACAGCATAACAGGATGTTGTTTCATCCCACACACTGAACAGCTCCATCTGAACAAGCAGGAGGCCATGCCAGAAATCCAACAGACACAAACATGTATTACACACCAAACACGGAGAGTCCTGGGCCAGCCGCACCAATCCCTCAGCTGCGATGGCTGTGTGGAGTGGCTCAGCGTAGGCAGAAGGCAAGCCTCCATTTTCCTTGGTGTGCTAGATGTCCTCTGCTCTGTGTCTGATACATCTGTTTTGCTTTCTAGTGCAGGTGGGATATGGGGCCGAGGGGAGGCTCCAGGGTGCCGCTCCATCAGCCTACAGAGAGTGCTCACAGAGTGCCTGTTGTGGCACTCCTTGAGCCAGATGGGATCTACTCCAGTTATCCCAGTTACTAGGAGCAGAACTAGGTCCCACAATGTGTTTAACACGAGCTGATAAAAGCCATTCAAATAGCAGCATCTTCTCTCCCCTGCGCTCAATGCACAGGCTACACACCGCAGAGGGTGTGTAGGCAAGTAGAAAGCACACAATTGCAGAAACAACTTGTACTAGCCATTGTAATCCCTGAAGCTTGATGTCTGTTCGACAAAGCCACTGCATGTCCTACCTGTGCAAGACTCTTCTTGGTGTCTTGTATCAACTTAGCAAGACTGGCTTGTGGGTTCTGTCACCATTCCCAAGCAACTTTCTCCTGAAAGGAGTTGAGATACAAGGTTGCAGCGGCAGGGATTTTGGCCAGTTAAGCAAGTGAACAGTGCCATGTTGCTGGTTGACATTTACAGCAGAACAGAGCAAGACAGATTGGAGGAAGATGTTGCAACCTTGTTTATGTTGGCAGTGGATGAGGTTGTGAAAAGGCCCTAAGAGAAAGTAACAAACAAAGGGTGCGCCTTGAAAGCAGGCTGAGTTCAGAAACCTTTGCACAACATGTAGGCAACACGTGCAAGAGCCAGGTGATTCAGAGCTGCCTTTCCTGCACTCTTGTGACCTAAATCCCCCAACAGAAGGGACGAGTATGTGCAAATATGACAAGAGCCTCCAGGCCTCTGGATGTGATTTTCCACGAAGAGCTCTTCCTCCTGGTCCTGTTGCACAGAATTACACACTTAGGTGCAGTGTGATATGTAGTTAAGGTTGTGTTTCATGCCTCAGGGACTGTTTAAAATCAGACTTGGGAATATATGGCCCAGTATCTTTGTGTGGCTGGGTTTCTTCTAACATAAATCTACTCTTTATGTTGCCTCTTGAAAGTTGACCCTTGTATGAATATTTTAGATTCTTTAAATTTGTTATTGCCAACAGCTTTTGTTTGCCTGGGGAGGAGAGGGTTAGTACTTGATGCTGAGCACGATATTATGAGAAATCTTCTCTCAGCTCCAGGCCTCTAGAAGAGTGCAGCAGGCAGAATCAAGTAGTACCTGTTGGTTATAGGGAAAATGTACTTAGCAACTTCTTTTGGAGCTCCAGGAGCTAAACACAGGTGTTCCTCAGTCCTTTGTTTCAAACCACAATATTAGTCACTCTTCTGTTTGCTGAGGGAGCTCCTCCATAGCACAATACTGCGTCACGCTACAGAAATATTTTCTGAGCCTGTTTTATTTACTGGGAGGAGTGTTCTTGAGATGACCATGAGTATTTTAAACCCTTTAGAGACCACCTTTTGAGAGGTCAGTCACAACTTTCTGGCATTATGAACAGCCTTTCTCCCTTTCTTATATGGCGAAGAGGAGATCACAAAATGATGCTGACTCAGTGCTACAGAGAGGGGTTGTGTCATGAGGCACTGATGAGGTGAGATGATGCAGTGATGTCATGAGAGTGGAATCTGCATATCCTGCTGGTACAAACAGACAAATGCCAAGATGAGCTTCTCCATCATCTTCTGCATTCTCAGATCTTTTCACCATCTTGTTTGTGATTCAGCCTTTTGAGGCACCTGGTATCTGTTTTTTCCCACCACTGAGTCATGTTCTCATTTGCACATTATTCCTTGCCTGAATTTCCCCAATCAGTATCTAGACAAACACTGCTGCTTTGCAAGGAAGACAGGTGGAAAAGCACATTTTTACACCTGAGAATCTCGGAAACTTCTCTGAAAGGCAGAAAGTACATTCTCTTCTTTGAAGAAGATACAGACTATCTAAAATCAGACCATGGCATGGGCAGAGATAGCAACATAGGATAGAAAAAAAACAATATTCAAGGTAGAGCAGCCAACACAGTACTCAACTTGTCTTAGTCTCCATAAATCATCCAGATGTCTTGCAGGCAGAGCAGCACAAATAAGGTCTCCAGAAAGCACTTAAATACACTGAAAGAAGAATCAGCTCGATGTGTATTGAGGTCAGCAAGGAGGAAGGCAGAAGGACATTAATGTGAGAAGAGTCATTTATTAAAACGCTGCAGCCCTGAGAATGGAGAGCAGATGATGTGCAGCAGCTGCTGGACAGGGGACATCCCTTCTTTTTTCCTGGAGTATGACCTCCACTCACACTTTAGCTGTTCTGTTTTATATCTATATGTTGTATCTCCCAAACCCTCAGAACTGAGTTCCTCTGCAATATTTTTATGTAATGCATTTATTTTAACAGCTCCCCTACATGAACTGCGTGCAGTTCTTTAGGGACATGGCCATTTTTCAAAGTTAGTGCTGCAGAGACAATAAAAAAGAGTTAAAACAGATTAGAGTTTTGACTCTAACTATATATCAGGGAAATCTTACTGGAAACCTCAGACAGATGCACAGTAAAAAGGCTAAGCGTGCTGCTTCTGTGATATATTTGCCTGAAATTGCTAGAAGACTCATATAACTTTTCCCTGTTTGCACTTCAGAAACAGATTGCTTCACTTCTTGATCCAAAGTTTGAGCAGTTCATGCTTGAAAAACTGCAAACCAAGGGGCATTGGCTGATAATCACGTACTTGTGCTAGAGGTTTTTGCCTTTTTTTTTTTTTTTTAGTGTATTTTGACAGCACATAAATCATTGTAGCCTTCCAGATAGCTGTAACAGTAGAGCTCTGCTCCCAAGATTTCAAGACAAAGCCTTGCAATATGAGGACAAAACATCAGCTGAGCCACGGTAACTATCACTGGCAGCTTAGCTGACAATAAAAGGAGGTTAAGCTAAATTGCATAGACTCTGCACCACAGAGTCACACTCGTTTTGTTTATTATGGGCTAAGAGGGGGAGCACACGGAGAGTTACCACAGCTCAGCTGATACATGGTAAGTTGTTAAGCTCGTAAGTTTTGGGTCCCTATTTTCTGATTTAGATCTGACAAAGGAAATGGAAGACAATAATTAATGAGTGGAAGAGGTGATATGGCTTTACAATAGAGAGAGATTGTGAGATAATCTTATTACATATTTCATTGGATCTTTTACCAAACAGATGATAGACTCATTATAAAGGTTGCACAGAACAAAGGGAAGGTTGACATTTAAGGAGATTCTGCTCCGGAAAGCAGCTGCAGAATTGGCATGATGCACTTCCCTGCCTTTTGCGCTTGCTTTTGGGTGAAGGAAAAACCTTGTGTCTATTGGACCTGCAAACTGTTGCAATGTGGGAGTTTCACTGATTTTGAGTCTAATGAGATTTTGGTCCTGAAGTACATTTTTATTTCTTTCCTCCCTCTCTCTCTTTCTTTTTTTTTTTTTTTTTTTAACCTTTTTTCCCATGAAGGCCAGGTAGCAGCAGCTTTTCCTCCATTGCTTTGTTTTGTTTTTCTTACTCGTTGACAGGGCAGGGCTGCTTTTCCTGCTATATTATTGCTGCTTCAGAGCTGCCTACACACAGGGTTAGCTCAGCTTAGCTCAAACAGTGTGAACTTTTGCATTTGATGCTCTTTATCAGCTGTAGAATGTTTTATTCTTGTCCACTTAAAAAAACCCCAAACTTTTCTAACCAACCAGAGCTGAAAAAACAGCTCTGCTGATAAAGTGGTCTCCACAGCCTTGTCCCTGATTTAATTAAAAATTCTGAAAGTTGCATTCTTCTAAATTACTGTCATTTGATATGTACTTGATGTGTTGGAAGTATCATACTGGGCTTGTACAGCATATTGTCTTTGAGTTACTCAGTAAGTAAAGGCCTTTGTTTTCAATGAGGCTGTAATATAAGAATTTAAATGCTTGTAGGCTTGACTTATGTAAGTCCATTGGTGAAATCTAAGCAGTGACAATACTAGAAGAAGCGCATGGGGTGAGATAAAACTGCATCTGGCTCAGTGTCACATCTTTAGACATGTTTCTTACATCTCTGGCAGAGCACCCTCAGCAGACTCTGCAAGTCCATAGGGGCCTTTGGGAAGAGCAGGACCTGCCTGGGTGCATTTGGGATCACTTGGAATGTGATGCATTTTAAGCTAGCTTAAGTCTTATATAAAAACCTGTAGGTAAGACCCGAACAAAAGGCTGCAGTGAGGCTATTTTGCTCTTTCCGAAATGACGTCTCTCAGAATTTGGGTTCAAAGGAAATTGCACCTTTCCGGTTTGATTAAAACAAACATGAAATGTCAGGTTTTACTTTGGAAAGTAAGATTTCAGCATTCAGTCAGCTCAGCCAGCAGGTGAGGAGAAGCTTAACAGTAGCACACGAAGATAGAGGCCACCACGGTAATCCCTTGAGCAAAGAGCACATGAGGCTGGAAAGCTCTGAAAGGGAAGTCAGAATGACCCTAACAGAAAACCTTTCCTAAAGGAAACCACATCTGTTCAAGCTGGCATGCAGGACTGTTCTCAGGAGGAGCGAGATGCAGAGTTCAAGGGAACAGCCTGCGAATACACACCGTGACTGCGCTGGGGTTATATAATGAGCCTTGCCGTGAGGAAGCTCTTTGTTCTATTTACAAATCCCTGTATTACTGACAAGGAAACTTTGGTGGCTGCCTTCCAAAGACAACAATGAAGAAAGAAAGAAAGGTGGGTTTTTCTTTGTCTTGCAGCTCCCATAAATCCCCTCCTGTTCTGAAATGTGATTTTTTAATTTTTTTTTTCCCCCTCCATGTGCAACCTCATTGCATGCTTTATAAGAGTAATTACAAAGCAATCAAAGAGTGCATCAAGGAATGCTGAGCCTGTTTGTTTGAAAACTCCACAGGTGCTGCTTACAACTTTGAAACACCAATGTTATTGTGTCTGAAGCATATTGTTTAAGCCATGAAGAGGTCAAATACCGGAGAACATTCCTGGATATTATGTGAGATTTAAGTCAGACTTGTTCCTCAAAGACAACCTTATAAACCAGCTTCTCTCATATATGTCCCCGAACCCTAAGAGAGCTCAGGGTGAGATTAGAACACCAAGGGAGAGGATAAGAGTAGAGGTCAGAAAATCATGAATAATGTGGAGAAAAGAACTAGAGAATGATTAACCACTGTTTGCTAGGAGAACATAGCATGAGAATGCTTTCAGGGCTTTTTATTTTTTTAAATCACAATCATTTTTCTGTCCAGCAACAGGCCCTTAATAAAGACACTTCACTAAGCCAGCCTCTGGGACTCTGCCTCTTCCACTCAAATCCATTCTGTGTATTTTCTGGTGCACAATTTGGCTGTAGACTAAAACCAAGCTGCTGTTCTTATGCTATTCAATGAAGAATTTATTCTGTGAGATCCACATCTTCATCTTTAGCTATCAACGAGTTACCATTTAATTTATTAGGTATTTGGTGGGGGAAAAGCATTCATTTGGTAAAAGCACATTACAAAGAACTACAAGGTAGGGACAGTCTTTCTGAGTCTTGTTCAAACTTCATTTCAGACACCAGGAGTCCTTTATCTTGACTCTCTATCTAGGAAAATATTTACCCATTATAATGATCTAATCACAGTAATGGGCCAGGGCCCTATTTTTCTCATTTGCCTGCCTATCTCATCATGGGGTGAGGCTTGATACAGGGTGTGTGCCAGTCCCAAATCTTCATACAGAGCTTGCAGGTGATGTTCAACACCAACAGTGACAACTTCTGCAATGCTCTGTGTGGCCATGACAGGGTTCCTGTGCTTTCATAGGCTTCCTTGTGACATTCAGCTTCTTTGTTAGTGAATTGCTAACACATGTGCAGAATGGCCACCTCACCTTGGCATCTCCAGAGCAGCAATCAATGTGGCTAAAGCAAGGCTAAGTAGCTTGTTCCTACCTGAAGGTGAAGAATGAATGACAGGTCTTCATTGGAATTGCTGGAACCAGTCTATTTGGTACAAAGGCAGAATAAAAGAGAGCACAGATGAGGTTTTGGACTTTGAAAGAGTTGAGCTGGCTTGTTCTGCTGTGTTCCCACAATCAGAGATGCAAACTGATCTTTCTGATTTTAATAAGACAGAGTGAGAATGGTTATGCTTTTAGGTTGCTTGTTGCTTTAAACCCTCCTTCTCTGCAATGCTAAATAAAACAAATACTTAAAGGATATAGGCCATATCCCTGGTCACCTACCCAAAGGCAGCTGACACGTGATTTTGGCCAGCTATGGATTTAATAGAGGAGAAAAGAGGCATTTTTCAGCCTGTGCTGAAGAAGGGTGAGGTGTTGGATATACGAGATGGTCTCCAGAAGTTCTGCAAATGCTGGAACAGTGTGGCCGAAAACATAGGCAGGACAATGCAAATACCAATTGAGCACTTTCTCTTTTTGTACCCTGCAGTAGGTGTGGACCTGAAAAATATAAATAATGTCAAACTGCCAGCTTTCCTGAACTTTCTAAGCCATTTGACCCTTTCTAAAAGCTCTGTGCAGAACATATATTTTGAGCTATGGCTTCAAGCTCACAAGCTTGGACTGGAGTGACAGCCCTTGCTTGGACCATTGCTGCACTCCTGCAGCTGTGGTGGCTGTGGTGAGTCTATAGCATCAAACAAGTAATTGCAGTAGATGTGCCCTGCAAGAGGGGAGCGGATACAGTTGGGTAGCACTTGCCAAGGTACCAGTGAGATCCTAAGGTTTCTCCAGGGCAGCCATCTCATAATATCTCTGCACAAACTCAGTGTTCTGGGGTTATTATGATGAAGGGAGGGGAAGACAGTGCTCCCAGTGCATGTTTACTCTCAAATAGTCTGCTAGATTAGAGACAAGCAATTTGGAAGAGATCTCTGAGCAATCTGGTTTAGCAATTTGTAGACATTCCTCTCCAGCCACAAACAGCTCATGAGCATTGCCAGGCATCTGTCACCTCACTGGGCTGGGATGGTTCCTTGGCAATCCAGTGGTGTGAGGAAATGTGCATGTGGGGATGGCTGAGCCCAGGGCTACTGGGATGCCCTCTGTTGTCTCTGTGTCCCATGAGAAATGGTGCAAATGGAGTAGCCTGTGAAGAGAGATGCTGTTGGTCAGGGTCAAACATAAGAGTTATAATGGGCCTATAAAAGTTCTTCAGTCTGTACTTACATGCTATAAGGCACACAGAGCTCTTAGGGTGAGTAATGGAGGTAGCAAGTCCATCACTTTATTTTATCACCCCGGTGTGTTCTCCCAGAAGCTGGGAAGGGCTCTTGTCTCTGTAGATGGTTCACTGAACCACAAAGCTCCAGAGTCACTGGGGAACAGCATGTCGGATAAATGTTTCTCATTAGAAAATAGTTTTGTCAGACATGATTCCTTTCATGTTGTGTGTGTGGGAATGTATCCACTTCAGCAAGACACTCTATGAAATGTTTTCTTGGAATCAGTGTGGAATTTCTGGCAAAAATTGCCATCCATCATTGTGTGGCCATTCCTGGGGTGGCTGGGACACTGCAGGTCAGGTTTTGGAGCTGAGTCTGGCAAGACAGAATTAAGGCAGACAGAAAGGTGCCCTGATCCTCAGTCTGTTCTGGCACTGTGACTTGGTTTTCATTGTGTACTTTTTGCCCTTTATTACAGGGAGAAAAGTCCTCCAAAACCATCAAGAAGTCATGGTTTTGTCACAGTAGAGATGGGAACACTTCCAGACTCTCCAAGATACTGGCAAATGGTGGAAGTTGTTTCCAGCTTAGCTCAATCTGCAATTTTCCCAAGGTCTTGTATCTGCTCTGTTGCAGAGAAACCCTATTTTGCAGAAACCCTATTTTCCTACAAGTAAAATGATAGTACACAGACTGCTTAATCACATAGCTGAGAATGGGCAAAGCTAGCAGCCAAGAACTGGAGACCCAGCAGCCATGTCCTCTACTTTTCACTTCATTGACCTCTGTTTACAAGCTGGTCTGTTGGATTGGTCACACCTCCCAATTCCCTTCCCTTAGATAATCTTAAACTCTTGCTTCTTCAAGGCTTTAAAATATGGAGGAGCTCTGTGGGAAATGGATGGGGATTCTGAAGCTCTTCATTGAAGACACCTCCTGAGACAGTAAATCCAGACCTTTGCTATTGCCAGGGCACTCTCTTACAGTATGAGATTTAGGCCTGCCTAGTCCTCCTGGCATATCCACCTCAAGCTTTGGCATAGTCAAACCACACAGCTTCTGATTTCTTAAACTCTTCCCATCAGTCTTATAGCTCTTCCCTCACGTCTGCCCAGGGAAATGGAAATGTCCAGGGGCCAAGCAGGAAGTTTAGGTTTTGTTCAGATGAAAACTATCAAGAGTGTACCACCTCTGAGCAGGGAGGGCAGAGCATCCCTGGCTTATTTTGCAGATGCTGCAGCTCAGTCTGTTCTTCATTCAGAATAGCTCTTCTTTTGTTTTGCCTTTTTTTTTGTTTGTTTGGGTTTTTTTGTGTGTGTGAATTATTTCTCATATATTTCACCAGGGGGAATCTAATTTTCTCTTCTCCTCCTCCCCTCCTAATATGTTAGATTTCTCTAGTTATCTCTGTACTTAGACCCATCTTCCCTGATTGAAAGAGTTACATGCACAACTCTCAGTTGGCATTTCTAGCTTGCAGAGATGATATTTATGTGGCTGTACACATTTTTACATGCTGTAACTTTATTTACTTTAGAAGAATAGTCCATGAGATTGATGAGTGAGGCAACATATTTAAAATCTACATCTTGTAAATGTGCTAATGACTATATAGGCTATAGGTCCCTGTGGAAATAAGTAGAGGCATTCTTTTAATAAACAATGGATCACATCCAGTTTTTCTTCCTACTTAAGTTATTTCCAGCACATTCACTGAAATGCTACCAGATTCAATAATATTTGTCTCTTTCTTGGCTTCTTACATACATAGCTTTCTTCCTTGACAACAAGTCCAAGATTTTTTGGAGCCAAAGCAGGAATGATGATGTGTTTTTGTTGTTGTTGTTCTTCTAACCAGCTGTCTCTGCTTGTCTTGCTGTCAGTAGGAGAAGACATCTGCTTAGTACATTCAATATTTTTGCTTTGATTCTCAACAGAGAGGTCAGAGTCTATGCAAAAATGTCCCCCCAAATATTAGTTACCACAAACATTTCTTCTAGGACTACGGGTACTTTGTTTATTCAGTGTAGATTTCATAAAGCATTTTACCAATTTCCTTCCTCAAAATCAAAGTGCTTGTGCTGAAATCTGGACAAGAGACACCATTAGCAAGATACCAGATGGTGTAAAACACAATGTCTAGTAGTGACTTCTGCTTTAATTATATCCTATCACTCTGATGAGATGCTATAAACCTTTTTTTTTTAAATCTCCCACTAAGCTGAGACCCAGAGAGTGAGGAATGTTAATGCAGTTGTCAGCTGCTTCTGTATGCTGATTTCACCAAAATTGATTAGAAAAAATGGAGTAGTGGTAGTTATGGCTTGCCTGTGGCCACAGAGCTCCAGACAGTTCTTTCTTCTAGGCACTGGTAACTCTCCTTCCTCGTTAACCAAAGATCCAGTGTAGCAAAACACTCCAATCCCTAAATCCATCTTTGTTCAATGGAATACTTAAACCTAAGCTAAAATCTCTCTGGGTTCAAATTAGTTTTAAGTATGTCCTTAAAATTAAGTATGCTACACTGGCACACTGCAAAACTGCACTTCTCAGCGTTGGGATTTGTCCTCAGCATTGGGATTTAGCAGTTTTACAAAGCTTTAACATTCCTTCTGTGCGTGAGACAGGTGGCTATAGCCTGAACAGTGGGTGGAGCAGAGTCTGAAATAGGTGCAGGGAGATTTGCAATTTCCTGAGCTACCCAAAACTCACCACGGCCAACAATGAAATGATGCAGAATTAGATAGGACTGATTGCCAGGTAAAACTGAGCATCTGGTGAACCACGTGCAACTCAAAGATGCGTACAGAGACACAGGGTTTGCTGCTCATTGCTATCTCTGACATGCTTACGGAAAGTTGGGGAGGTTGCTGGAAATTGTACTTCTCAGTGAAGATCAGTAAAGATTCCCTCAGGGTTTTGGCCCAGATTCAATCACTGCAAGCAATCTGTGATTTAGTAATGCCTGTCCAGTACATGTTTTGCATTCCTGTCTGGATGCAAACATGCCTGTAAAACGGGCAGTGACAAAGCTTGGCCCATGACTGTTCCTAGATTCCTTCCAACAGGCAGCAAACACGTGTATCTCTATATCAGGAACATGCACTCTGATTGGAAATGAATTCAAACTTGCAGGGTGAGTCTTTTCTCTCCTGTCTGCCTAGTATCTATGCTGGCATTTCCTCATTCCTTCCCCAGTGCCACAGGAATGCCATTGCTGTGAGCTCAGATTTTACATGTGCTTCCAAGAATGCCCTTTGGAGACTGTAGGGTCAAGTGTGCCACAGCAGCATGTGTCTTAAATGGGCATACTCACAGTGAGGTGGGTGAAAACTGTTGTGGTTTGGGGCAGAGGAGTCTCCAGTTGATCTAAGGCTAATTGCATCTGATCTTTGTCTGAAAATTAGGTGGCAGCTCTCCCAAGAATACATGCTTAGTGTGTTTTCCAGCCTCTCTGGCTTTTACCCACGCAAGGATTAGTTCACCAGGTGGGCGACTTTCCTGTTGTTCTGGAATTGTTGCTAGTGAAGGAATACGTCAGATCCCCACAACTTCATCTGATTAAGAGCTGAATTGCAGCAAAAAATGACTCGTGCTAGAGATAAGGAAACTTTTTCTAACTGCTCTGGAATGGATCCTCTAGAGCAAGGTAGGCAAACCAAAGTAGGTATGGTTTAAGCAATGATGCTCCTGCTTTGTGCCGTGAAGGATGAGTTCCCATGGCTTCCCAAGGGCTGTTCCCTTCCTGGCTTTTTGTTTTGTTTTGTGTGTTTGTTTTTATATTTTGCATCTGAAATCTCACCAAAAAGCAGAGATCCGAACTCTGAAAAGCAAGGTTTCACCAGGTGACTTCTGGAAACTTCATAGAGAACTGAGTTGCCTCAGTGTGACAGGAGGTTATAATGTGTCATTTCTTGCATTAAACCTTGTGCTGCAGGTTTATAAGGGATATTCCAGCCACAGGGAGGTGAACTTGCTGGTCTAAAATCATATAATACAGGAAAAGTAGGAACAGAGGCCAGGTTTCCAGGCTTCTAGCCATGCACCTTAACCACTAAAAAACTTCATTTACTTGAATGAATATTGGTCCAGGCTGACTCCTGTATCTGTGCCTAGTGAGTGGCCTGTGCAATGTCAGGCATTTCAGGTTTTGCTGTTTAATTCATTTCTCTGCTATGGTGCAGGGCGTGGTAGATATTACGAAAGGAATGACTGCTCATTGCCAGTACTTTTGATTCTTTCCAGGCAGAGAGCAGATTTTCACAGCCAGGCTCAACACCTTGAATCTCCTACTTCCATTTCCAAAGTGTATGATATTGGTCATGACAGGAAACTGAAAAAAAAAAAAAAACAACCCAGAAAATTCATGCTGTGCTTGACAAGACAGTGACCATTCTGGGCAGTGCATTACAAGGGTAATGGGCTGCGAATCAAACTTCTGCTGCTGTGCTGCAGAGGATTAGTCACAGATCATCTACCTGCAAAATGGATGTAGCAGTAGCTACTATCTCATACTCTGGAGGCTCAAAGCTTAAAACTTTTGGGATCATTCAAAGGCTGCTATGGATGTGCAAAGTATTCTCTCTTCTGCTAACAGAACTGGAAAATTGCATAAGCTTGATGGATAACGAAGCAATAATTGTTGGAAATGGGACAAGGAAAATATCTGACCACTGGTTTTCTCTGAAATACTAAATGGAAAAGGCTTGTCTCTCATCTTAGGCCAAATAGTTTATCTAAGCTTTCAGATACCAGTTGACACAATACAAGAGCTCTTGCACATTTGCAAGAAAGATTGAACAAAATAAAACCAGGTAAGAATCCCTCTGTAAATCTGCCTCTCCGGAGTATTCCAAATTTGGGCTCAGTTGAGAGTTCCACTACCCTGAGGTTGGCTGAGTGTCAGGAAGTCCCTTGTGATGACCACCTGCCTCCTGCAGCAGAAAATATCTCTGGGAGATATCTGAATTGTTCTTGATGCATGATGAAGAAAGAGCACTACCTTACAGTTCTCAGCTGGAAGAAGACACATGAACTGTAGATTCTCCAGGGAGAGAACTGCACCCAGATTTACAGGGCCTCAGGCAAAGGCTTTGGCTGCTCAGCTTGTGCTGGTGCTACAGTCTCTCACCCACCGATGCTTTAGAAAGCAGACATGCCCACATCTTTTGCAACAGGCAAGGCTCACAGAGCGCTATCAGCACTCTAGGTACACCTACGGCTTGAGGCCCTGGTGACTCACTACTGTGCTTTGGTTTGGGATCTCAGCAGGGTTTAAACACAGGGTAGGCGGCTTAGACAAGGCTCGGGTATTTCTAGTCACAGTCATAATGCTTAGAAAACGTCTGTGGCTGTGACTGACAGGCTCAGGCAGATTTAGCTGCAGCGCTTCGAAGAGAGCATCTGGCCCTGGCAACCCTCTCCATCCCACAAGAGGAATTTAGCAGCCCTGGTACACAGGGCCAGTGCAGGACAGCAGATCAACCACAGCTAGTGGATTTGCACTGAGGACTAAATTTGGGATATGTCGTGTTTCCCTTCTCAGAAGGGAAGGGGTGCCCACTGCGATGGTATCTTCTGGGGTTTCCATAGCGTTCTGGTCAACCTGAGAGCATGCTTGTTTTAGACACTTTGGCAGCCAGGGAGGGGGGAGGGAGGCTGAATCAGAACTCTGCACTCCAGCTTCTGAAATCTTTTAGGCACTTACTGTCCTTTTTTGGGTCCCTACATGCAAATTGTCCCTCCTGGGGCTGTCAAGCAGTGACTATGGACATTAAAGCTGCAATACGGTAAGATTGTAAACATCTTCTGGAAGTGCACAGCAGAGCCCTTTATTGTCAAAATGAAATACATTTCAAGTACTTAAAAACTCATCCAGAAATCTCTTTCCAAATGAGCAAGCCTTGGCAACTCTCCCATCTGGACACAGTGGAACCCTTTTGTCTTCCCCTTCTCTTGAAGGAAAACGCAGGTACCCAACAGCTACTTCAGGGGTAACATTCCATTACAAAACCAATCACACTCAAAATTCCTATTATTTTAATTGCAGGCCGTATAAATAGCCACAAAACAGTCAAACGGAGAAGTCAGGAAAGTTTCCCTTCCCTGTCCCTTTAGCATGCTCGACAGATTTTGTCTTCAGTCTCTGCACAGGCACATCCTTTGAAGTTCTGAGGACCTTTTAGCCCTCCTCACGTTTTTATGAGCCCCAGAAGAGCTAGAACACAGAAAAAGTTGTTTGGAGAAGCACCCAGAATATCCTGAGAGCCCTGAACAAAATTCTTCCGAGGAGCTGAACATTGCAAACCAAAGAGCATATCCCTGGGCCTAACCCCGCCGGGTTAGAGGGCAGGACTGGGCTGCTCAAAGGGTCGGGGCTGCTTCCAGCCCCGCTGCTACCCAGCCGCCCCAACTTGAGGTACCGGTCGCTGCCGCATCCCGCCGCAGCCCCCTCCCGCTGTGCGGCCGCCCCAGCCCCGGCCCCAGCCCTTACATGGACAAATCTGCCTGCGGGGAAGGCAGGAATTTGGGTCCTTGACGTCAGCCCCGGGCAAAGCGCAGCAGCCCGGCGGGGAAGGAGGCAGCGGCCGCCGCTTTTTGTTTCCGGGGGGGGCTCACTGAGCTCGGGGCTGACACCCACCCCTAATTCCTCCGCCCGAGGAATTAAGCCGAAGGTAGGGAGGCGGGAGCGCCGCGGCGCCGAGGGGATGCAAAGGGGCGCAAGAGGGGCTGGAAAGACCAGAGGGGAGGGATGCGGGCGGAGCTGGCCGCTGGCGTGCGGCGGGGTGGGGGTACCCAAAGACTCAGCGGGACAGCGGCGCGGAGCGCGGAAAGGGCTGGCGGNTGTGGCACGGGGCTGTCGGCCGCAGGTGCACCTGGGGCGGGGCGGGGGCCGCCTCCAGCACGGCGGCTGCAGCGCTGCCCCCCCGCAGCACCAGGCGCCCGCCCCGCCACCGGGGCACGGGAGTAAATGGCAAGTTGAGTAAAGCCCTGGCCGCTTTTTATACGCCAGGGGAGCCCCCTCCCCCCGTCCTTTCCCCAGCAGGTAAGGACGTAAAAGTTTCCCACAGCCTTACGTCACCCAGGGCCTTTTTTTCTTTTCTTTTTTTTAACGTCTGTAGATTTTTATCCCTCCCCCTTGTCTTGCCTTTCCCTAGTGAACAGGCAAATCTTAACTTCTTCCATTGTTCAGCAGCACTCTGCACGCCCTGGGGCTCTGCTGAGGAGAAGGCAGTGCTCTCGAGTAGGAGGTGTTGATGGAGAAACTCGTGCTATAATTGCTCCGGCTACTGTACCTCGAGGTGCAGTTTGGCCCAGCTGGTGAAACAAATGAGTCTTGAGAATTCTCCTGCTTTGTTTTGTTTTGGATTTAAAATTTTTTTGTTTGGGGTTTTTGTTGTTTGTTTGTTTGTTTTTTTTCCCTGCACCTGTATGAGTTGGCCCCTTTGTTTGGCGTTTGGATTGTGTTCCTATCTGGTGTATTTTAGCCTTGCAGTGTGATTGATAAAAGTTTGTAGGAGCTTGCAGGAATCTTTGTCTTTTTACATACTCACAACACCTCAGTCCCTGTGCGTGAAGTGATTTCAACTCGTGTGAAATGAAGATCTCACACGGAAGTGTTAAGTTTTTGGAAATACTCTAGATTCGAGAATTTCTTTACTTACTTAGATTCATTTACCTGTGGAGTTTGTGCTTACACTTTTCAGGAAAGCTTTTTGAGGCAAGACCTGAGAAAGCAGGAAGTCCCTGTATATCTGGGAGCTGGGTGATGCAGCTCGCGCTGGCTCACCAAGTAATTGGCATACATGGGATATGAGGAAAATGGGTAACAGGACGGAACATTTCACCTCTATGTTTACAGTGCAACAGTGTTCATACTGGAAAAGGTTGGTTGCTGTCCTGTGCATAGCCCAGCCTTCTGTGCAACAGTAGTTTGGGGGTGTGAGGGACTTTCTGGTTATCCCCACCCTTGTAGCAGCAGAGTTTGCCCAAGCAAGGGTAAATAATCTGTAGAACGTGGGACTTCCCTTGGGAAGTATTTCCATCTGAGAATAAAGATCTACTGTTGAACACTTCACTCTGACTGTTAGTCTGCTCTCTGTCCCAGCCCACCTCATGACCTTCGGTCTTATGACTCCTACATTTATTATCCCTGTTATTCCCCTCTTTCAGTTGTTTAGCTTTTGTTAGAGAGTCTTTTTTTCCTGTGGGATGGGCTGTCAGCAGGTGATCATGTAGGGCTGTGAGGGCTACCTGGTAGCAAGCTTTAACCCTCAGTGCCTAATCCTGCCTGCAGTTCCAGCGAGATGCTGATGCTACTAATGGGGCCCTCAGCCTTGCTGTCCTCTAATTGTCAAATTTTTCTTTAATTGTTTTTTTCTCAGTTGTATTGGTTTGGTTGGTTGTTTTTTCCCTACCTGAGTTAACTTGTGTTGGCTGTATGTATTTCTAGTTACAACTCATAATATGAATCACAGTCTGGAGGTCCATGGTCAGACTGGAGACACCAATCAGTTTTGAAGCCCGACTGTTGCCTGGTCTGTATAATGCCTGACTATAAACCTGCAGTGACTCCCTTCTGATCAGTGAAGCTTAGCGTATGCAGCTTTGGAGAGGGATAGTAAAAATGATGGGGAGCTGGAAAACCTGAGAGTATTTGACTGGTATCTTGAGATTGCTCCTGTGTAAAACATGTGTGGAAGGTGCTACAGAAACTGAGTGCTGTGAAAGAGGAATTTCCGTTCCTTTGTACCACTGCAGGCCGAGGTAAAAGTGAGTGATTCAAAATGTATACAAGCTAATCATGGTGACTTCTGTATTATAGGCATCCAGTTGGAAAGAAAAGACTGGTGCAGGTTTCTCTGAAATTTCTCATGCTGACTGTAGCTGGAGAAAAGCACTACCTTGGGTGGATGACAAATTGTTTACAAGAAAACAGTTTCCATGCATTTGTGGAAACATTTACCCTCAGGGTGTCCACAGTGGTTTCTCTGTTCCATTTCCCCATCGCGATTGTGTGAACAATGTGTCCTTAGTGGCATTTTGTTCCTCATCGGGCACCTGAAAGCCTGAGCCACGAAGCTCTGCCTTTCTCCTAGTAAAATCCTCTGGCCCTGATGTGGCTCTCGGCAGCTCGCTCATCCTTTGCTCCATCTGTCCTAACTCCATGCTGAGTTTCCTCTCCAGTTAATCATCCATGCACTTCCCTGTGCACTCTGTGGTAGCTCTAGTAATTCCTTCAGGTGGAGTGTGGATGCATGGAGAGGTTTTAAAAATTATATTGAAATGATAGAAAAATACACATTTCCTTTAAGTATATCTGTACTTTTTAGGTATGATACCTTTTGATAGAAGCTTTCAGGAAAGTGAGATGAATACCACCAAGCCTGTGTGACCTGTCTGACATGTGGCATGCAACATCTGGGTTTGCTATGAATGTGTGTGAGCAAGGCAGTGATGCTCCTGCTTGCTTTCAGTTATCTGCTTGCTTACCCTGGTAGCTTCGTCATCTCCCTTTGCTTTTGCTCTTGGAGCAGGGTAATTCTGCTAAAAGCTAGAGAGCTTACTGGAACCTCAGCCTTGCTTCAAAGCAGGTAGGAGTGCAGGAGATGGAAACCGTATCTTGCCTAAGGATGTGGGTTATCAGAGGAACAGATTTGCAAGGGACGGTAGCTTTAAAGAGTGTGGGTTATATGTAGGAAAGTACAGGACTTGAAGTGGCCCTGTGAGGAATGTTTCCAGAGGAGAGATTGGCAGGAAGGTGTTGCATTTGACATTCACATTGCATTGAGATGCTGCAGGAGAGCACTGGTAAAGACTGAAGAGCTCTGAGTTTTCATGTTTATTATTTAGGAAGCTCTTTGTTTTGTAAAATGCAAACAAATAGAGAAAAGACAACAACAAATCAAACCGAAAACCACAGACCAGAAAAAGTTTATGCTTGCCCAAGAAGAAGGGGCTTAGAAGGATGCAAAGCTCTTTCTATTCCTCCTGCTTCTGGGAACAGCAGGGCAAGCTTGCAACGTACCCAGTCCAGACCTGAAAAATTCCCCCTGCTACCCACACTTAATTGTTGTGATTAAGGTTACCAGTAGAGACACCTTGATAGAGATTCTACTTTCATCTCAAAAAGCTGGTTTCGATCACATGCTGAGCACACACAAGAGCTGGCATGAAAGTGATCATTTTGAAGTCGATGTCAGCAAGCCTCTGTCATTTTAGACTGTCAGTATCTGTTGTTAGGATCTGTGGGTGACAGTGACACACGTGTGAGTCACTGAAGCACTCCTATTGCAATATGCTTAGGAAGGGAAAACAAACATTGGTGGAGTTGTGGGCTGCTGATAACCTTTTCTTAGAAAAAGATACAAGTTTTTGAACATTGCAGGCTGTTAGGCAGGATATTTTCTGTAGCCCTTGATGCCATGAGGGAATGTCATAATACAGTGATTCCTTGATAACTCTGTAAATTGCTTGATTTGGGTGTGTGAGGGTCTCTGATTTATGCCTGCTTTGTTTCCATGTGAGAGCCTCTTGTCAGCCCTCTTCCGTGTTTCCAGATCTGGTTGGGAGGGGTCCTGTTTTGTGCTTTAGTAGGTTTATGCATTTGAGCATCCTCTAAGCAGCTGTCATTCAGCACTTGGCCACCTTCCTCCCTCTACTACTGTTGCCCAGTGATGCTTCAAGGCAGGCAGACTTCTGCCAGGTCTCGGATGGCTGTGCCACCAGTGTAAGAGTTAGTTGAGATTTACTATGGCCATTATCTTTAGGTAATAAAATATCAACTAACTTGCCATAACTATCTTGTTTAATGTCTATTAAAAGCCTCACATACTTCATTCACTGGGTGAAATTTAATAGAAGTTCATCTAAGCATTTATTGCTTACTTAATTTAAAAATGAGTTGATCTCTGCAGTTGGTAACAGACACTGAGGATTTAATTAACATTCAGCAAACTATCTTGTTAGCTCTGAATTACACAGTCAGGTCTTTTTTATGTATCAATTTGTAACTCCCCTTCCCATTCACAGTTTTAGGCCAGTGGATCTTATTATGTGTAGCTGAAGTCTCCTCTTCTTCCTTGTTTTGTTCTCCTGGTCTCTCCTCCATCTGGAGAGCCCCTGCCCAGGCTGTGCAGCTGGGGGCTGTAATGCTGCCGAGTAGGAACCAGGACACAGCTACTCTGTTGTGAATGGAGGAGACTGATGGATTGAGTTGCTGACCTTGAAGAAGGGGCTGTGGAGCCCAGCAGGGTGGGTAGGGATGCCCCTACATAAGATAGAAGTGGTCCAGCTCCAAACCTTAGTTAAGCATAACAGAGCTTCTTAAAATAGCTCCTCTAAGGCTTTTTCAGCAACGTGGCTGGCTGCGTGGAACTTAGGTTGGTGAAGTTTTGTTTTTTGGAAGAGGAGCTTGGGGTAGTTTAGAGGTGGCTTGCAAGCGGCAGTTGCTGTGTGCTCCAGCTGCGGCGGTTTGTATCTCGGTAACGCGCACATGCATCTTTGGTGTGCTCTGTGCACGTACCCTAAGGAGCTCTCTCTGTTTCAGCAGTTTATTACCTCACCTTAACAGACTTGAATTACTTCACTTAATGAGGCAAGCTTGGATGAAAGCAAGGAATCTCGCAGACTCCGTAGCATGCAGTGACTGGGTTGGGAGAGTGATTGGATTAGCATCTGATAAGTGGTTGTAACTCCAGCTGCCGCATCTGCCCTGCCTCACTCGCATGAGCGTCCACCACACTCCTGTTTCAGCTCAGCCTCGAAGGAGGTCAGCTGGCTTGAATTTAACACACCTCATCACTTGAGGCAGAGACTTGATCTCATGGGTTTGGGCAATTCTGGAGAGATACCTCAAGCTATTACTGTGGCCAAGACAAGCCTTTAATCTGGATTTCCTGAGAGCAGATAATGATTGGGGCAGCCATGGGGCAGCCTTGTAGTTAATGACAGGCAGCAAACTTGGTTAAAAGGATGGCGTTAAAGTTGCAAAGTCTTAGTGCTGCAACACCACAAAAATGCCAGATTAAGGTCACTGAAGAAACCTTAATATGGCCTCCTCTGCAAGTAGGTAGCATGATACAGCCACTTAATTGCCAGAGCACCTACTCTTTGTGCCTGGAGTGGAAGGTGACACTTAATGAGCATCTATTACATTTCTTTTTTGTACAGTGTGTGGCCCCAGCCTTGTTCACTACATAATATTCAAACTCTGGACTGAGTGTAGAATTACTGATTTCCTTCTGTGCTGTTCTCAAGTGCCCTTTGCTCTTTCACTGGAGTGTCTTACAAGTGGTGGGGGACTGTTTTTGTGGTGCCTTCCTCAGATGAAGGAAAATTTTTCTGGGCATTTTACTGATGGGACACTGGAGAGAAGTGGGCTTGGGAGTCTTGCATCATCCCTGACGCTGAAATCTGGAAGAGAAAAATCCAGCTAGACTGTTGGTGTTCTCTTTAGTTTGCAGTCACAACTAATAATCAAACAGAAAAAACGGATGAAAAGAATTGCTGGTAATTACAGAATGAAGTTAACATGCTGTCCACCCAGCTCTGGAAATTGCTTCAAACTGCTTATTGCAGTACAGTCCATCTCCCCCATCTTTTCTGCTTTTACATGGCTCTTATACATAATCATCATTATCCTTGACTAGGGGGAAGGCCTGTACTTATCTCGCCTGGGTATTGAAATGCCTAGCTTAGTATGGAAGCTGATCTTTGCTTCTGTCATTTATAACACCAGGACAGCTTAATGCTGTCGAGTCTAAAACGTGGTGGTGGAGAGGTCCAGAAATGAGCCACAAAAGTGGTTACAGTCCAGATGGTATTTATATACAAAAACATATTTCGAGGAGTAGAATAAGGATAATGGGGACTTTACATCATCTACCAGACACTTCCTCAGTGGCTTGTTTTCCCATGTATAGTAAGACTGACATTTTTTTAGGGTAGTTTAAGCTTCCTTTAAAGCTGTGGTGGTCCTTCATCACTCTTGATCCTGCAGGCTATTTCTTGGGAAAATGAGAATTATGCCTTTCCTAGCCAGTTCCACTTGGGTGCTTTTTCAGAGAATCCATTTCTTTCTTGACTTCCATGGGATGCAGAGCCAAGCTTGGAAAACACAGCATTGCTTCTTTGCCATTTAAGGATGACTTGAACCGTCTGCATAGCAAGTCTGAAGTTCAAGTGTATGAGTAATCCAGCTGAACTTTCTGCAGCTGCTTGTGTGCCCAAAGATAAGCAAGTGTTTAATCACTGTCCTGTACCTGAATCCTAATTTGCTCCCAAGGCAGACACATGGGGAAGAACAGTGGGCAGAAGGATTAAAATTATCTGGGGAGATGTCTGGCTTCTCTTCTCCTGAAACAATGCTGTAGCATATGGACTGGCCTTGCTAAATGAGGAGCCAGCCTCATACAGTGCAGGAGACCATACTGAGTGAAGCAGACAGGCTGCACACCTCTGATTGTGGCAGTAAGTGACAAGCCATGGGGCAGAAGTATGTTTTGTAAGTTAGGAATAACACCTTGATCCTCCACATTGCTGCGGGAATGAGCGCGGCATTCTTGGCAGGTACTGCCTCTTTAAGTGTCTCCCTCTGCATATGAGATTTGGGAATGAGGCCAGAGCAGCAGGTGAACTTAAAACAATATAAATGAGCATATCTTTCCAAGGCACTCCACCCACCTTGGTACTCACAGTGTCTGCGTGAAAGCATGGCAGCTTGTGGAGTGCCTGCATGCCTCCTTCCATGGCTTGGCATGGCATGCTTTGCTCTGCTGTGTGGGAGAGTTGTGAACTCTGCATGTGTGGAGGCTGGGGAAGTTGGAGAAGGTTTTAAGGACTGCATTGTAGAGTGGGAGGAGAAGAACCTACGAGAGCAGAGCTTGTTGCCTTACTACACACAAGGATCCCTGTAGGGTGGGTTCATTTCCAAGTTACTCTGTAGCTTCCATCCCTACATTGCACACACAACTTATGGCCAGTGTTTTGTGGTCACTGTTTTTACAGGTGGATATCAGATCTCACTGAGGATGCAGAGCAAATGGGTTGATATCGCCTCACCTTTGCACTGCCAAGTGTATTGTCTTGCTGTGATGTACCCTGTGATAAAAAAAGAGAGGACTCATGCTGTAGTGTTACAGTGCTCTTCTGTGTTGGCAGTGCCCTACCTTGTCTGAAGTCAGGCCACCCACTAGGGTGTCACACCTGTACCTGCACTGGTCTGGCTCCCTGCCTGCTGGAGCTCCCTGGATGCTGTGGTCCAAGCCTCTGGTCTGTATGTGTTTGCATGTCTGAGATGGTGGTTTAGGTCTTGGGTCATGCTGTCATGTGCAAGAAGCCCTAGTGAAAACGATCTGCTCCAGCTTTGTTTTGTGTCAGGGCAGCTGTCTGTCTGTGTTGGCTGTTCCTCATCCCTTGAAGGTGAAGTGCAGTGAGGCGCAAGCAACTTTAGGGTTCTTTGCAACAGCTTTTGATAAATTTCTCATATCTCAGATTATTTGATTTATACCTGGTTAAGAGTGTGCCCAATTTCTTGGGTGGAAGTGGATGTACAAAGCTATCTGTGTATTATCAGAAAGTCCTGCACTGGATAATCTGGGCTTGGAGAGAGAACTAAAACCCGAATATGTACATGTGTGTGTATACACACACATACAAACAAATCCAGCTGTCTTGGTAGATGCATCTGCTAAAATGGGAATATTTTCTTTGTATTTTAGTTGTGCACATTCTACCTGATATGTAGTTGAAGTTATTCTAGATGCTCTAGATCACCAGAAGGAGATCAAGGCCTGTGCAAAAGACATGAGTAATTCTGAGTATAAAGTTGGTGTGCTTCTGGGTGCCTGGTCATCCTTCTCTTAATTTTTTGCTTCCATATCCCATGAACAACATTTTTTGTTGTCCACATCTCTAAATTTTGCCTGTAACATCCTGGGCTAAGCCTGCTCCTTGTTTACACTACCCAAAAGAGAGTAGTAAGTCTGTCAGACTTTGTGTGTTGAACTCCTGTGAACCTGATTAGAGAACACAGGTTGCACTTGTGTGGGTATGAGGAGTTCCTGTCCTGGGAGAGGAAGATGTAGCACAGAATGGTGAGAGAAGAGCAAAGCAATTGTGTTAGGAATATAGAGACTGATTATGAGGGAAGATGAGAAGGATGCAAAAAGTGTGTGTTAGCAGAATTTGACTTAGATGGAGACCTTAGAAGTACTGAAATCTGTCTGTGGAGAGAAGGGGAGCTTTTGGCAGAGCAAAGCTGTGTGTCCCAGACTTGCAACTTGGTGCAAAGCAATTCTGAGTCACGGGAACTTATGGCTCTTACAGTCCTGCAATTGCGAGCCACTGCCATCTACAATCCCTTTAACAAACCTGTTAGGGCTCTTCTCCATCCTTCCTCAAGAGTTCATCTCCCTCTCAGGTCTTATCACTGTAGTTTCTGAGCTGTGCATGTTTGCTGCCTCCTTTCTCAGCCCTTAAAGGAAACCTGTGTGGGATGAAGTGACACCCAAGAGAAATGTGAAACTTGCTGCAAAGTCCTTTGCCACATAGAATTTGGGTGGCTGACCTGCTGACTTTTGGCCTCTGGGAGTCTGCTGGAAATCTATGGGCTTGGGAGCATGATTAGCATCCCAAGTGGGATGGAGGCTGGAGGGTCAGTGAGTTTCTCCTGCAAAAGGCAACTCATATGGCATTTGGGGGCTTCTGGTAGGGCTGCAGTAGTCCAGCTTGTCAGCAAAATTCAGTTGTGCAACAGGATGGGGTAAAGTGGAGGAGGAGAGCAGTATGACTCAAACTAGCAGTGACCAAAAGTGGGCTGTAAGCTATAGGTGACAGACAGTGCCACCATCCTAGCTTCACACAGTAAACTCTGGCAGGGCAGGTACAGCTACATATGGAAATACAGTGTGTTGGCTTGGGTCCTGGTCCAGCATTCACATCCATGAATATGTCGTGGAACCATAAATCGTTAAGATCATTGAGTCTCAACCCAGTTACCATGACCACTGAACTATGTCTTGAAGTGCCACATCTACAGCTTCTTGAACACCTCCAGGCACAGCAACTCCACATCCCTGAGCAGTCTGTTCCAATGCCTGACCACTCAGTAAAGAAGTTTTCCTAACGTCCCATATAAACCTCCCCTGGCACAACTTAAACCTACTTCCTCTTGTCCTATCACTAGTTATTTGGGAGGAGATGCCAACGCCAGCCTCAATACAAAGTTGCAGAGAGCAATAAAATCTCCCTTTAGCCTTCTCTTCTCCAGACTTCTCTGTCTTGATGGTTGTTCTGATTTTTAAGACAGAGTTATAATTAAAAGGCTGCGTGGAGGGGGAGGCAGTGAGAGGGTAGTTCTGGATTGCTAATAAATCGAGGACTTTTCTTAGGTGTTTCCTCACTTGGGTCTTTATCAGCCTCCAACAGATATGGGTGACAGCTCCAGATACCAGGGTATGCTTCTAGCTTCTCTGTTAAATCTTCCTGAAGTCTTCTCTGAGCACAGACCCTGCCAATTTTTGTCATTTACCATCTTAAGGATGGTGCCGTGGGCATTTTCTTGGATGATGCTGTGACCTGCTCCTCCTCTCCCTCATCAGTCTGAACCTGCTGCCGTTGTTCCACATGTGCCAAGTGTGTGCATCTGACTTACCCTATGCTGCTGGCTGCTGCTGCCTGGCCTTTTTGTCTGCATTAGTTTAATTGAGTGAGGAGCTTGCAGGAGAAGCTATTCATTCCCCTGGTAACTGTGCTTGACAATCAGAAGTTATTCCAGGGGTGAAGGACTGGTACAGATTTGTTTTCCTTGGCTGCGGAACCATAGCCCCTAATGGTTTCTCACTCATATGAATGAAGGTTGACTTGGTTTGCCACTAATTGAAAGCCAAAAGGATATGCAGTCCTCTCCAAAATAATGACCATCTTTGGTGAGTGGAGGACAGCTCTGCTTGCTTCCCTTCTCTTTCCAAACCCCTCCATTTTGCCTTGTTACTTTCGCGCTGGCCAAGATGCATGGGAAGGGCCCACGGCTCCTCCTGGTGCATGGGCAGTTTGTGCTTACCCTTTGGTCCTAAAGCAGAGAAAGAATGTGAGTGTAAAAGAACTATGGACTTAGGAAAAAAAATATGAAGCAGAATAGATGCATTTTGAGGGGGTGACAAGAACAAGCGTGTGCACCCCATGTGCAAGAGCACATTTTTATCTTGACTTTTTGTGGGCGAAAAACCACCACCATCAAAAGGTTTTGACTCTGTGCTCACTACCAGGAACCTTCAATACAGCAACTGGAGTTCCTAGATTGTTTGGTTTCTATCACCAATTGCTTTCAGATACACATTAATTTTGATTTGTACATTGTTCTGGGCCTGGTGGCATAGTGGAAGGTTCTTCTCATCTCTCTTCCTCGTTTGCCTGACCTTTATATTTGTCATGTTTGTCACCACTGGGGTGGGCCTGCAGCAGGAGGAGGATAGAGGGGCTCCTCCCTTCAGCTGGTCCTAAGTGTCTATGCAAGTGTAGTACAGATTGGACAGGCTGTCTAATGTCACTGCTGGGTTGAGGGCTGGAAGGTGTCCAGTCTGAAGCGATCACCCTCCCTGGCAGCAAGGGCTGGAGTCCCACGGATGCTGGTTTTGCTTTTTTTGTGTAAAGGCATCTCCAGTTGTGCTGCTCCACCATGACCTCATAGTGAGACTTTTAGCCTTTGAGCACCAGCTGGTGTCTGAGGAACAGCAATCTGAGCGGTGGTCACCAGCTGAAGATAGCTCCTCTCAGAGCAGTGGTACAAGGATGAGCAGAAGTCTCCCAGGACGAGACACAGAGGCCTGAGGCATGATCAGCTCCATCCATAATACTCCTTGCAGGGCCGTGCCCACTTGGCTGTTGGAGGTTGGCAATGGCAGCTGTGTCTGCCTGCTGTGCATTACTGCCCTGAGTGTGAAAGTGGGTCGTGTTCTTTTCACTCAGGGTATGTTCCCCAAGCTGCTGTGCTCTGCTGCAGGGCTTGCAAGGAGTAGCAAAGGGGCAGTGTCACAAGGCAGTATCTGCCTGTGCCCTTAGTAACAGTTTGCTTTTTTTTAATGGAGATCAAGTCCCCTGTTGTAATTGACTAAGGAAAAAAAGAACTTGAAGAGGGTATGAACCCATGACCTTGAGATAAATACTTTCTTATTGAGTCCCTGAGCCCCCAAGCCACCCCCTCGCCTGCGAGTAGCGTGGCTTAATCAAAGGTCAGAGGCTTAGTCGTCTTTGAGAGCCTCAGAAAAAGAGGTCGACATGAGCATGCTCTCCTTGGTATCCTCTGTGACTGCAGTGATTCTTGGCCTGTCAAGTTCCCATTGAGCTTGAGGTGCTTGTCCTCTGTTCTTGGCTGATGGCTCTCTTGACCTTCTCTCTGAATGCTGATAAAGGCCTGGTGACTGTCAACTGTGTTTCTGGGGGTTGTAACTAGATATATGGTGGCTACAGGCAAATGGCTTATGTGAGGTTGCTGTGAGCCTCTATGTAACATGCAGATTTGCAGCCTTGATAGGACATAGTCTTCATTTACCAGCTCTTCCCACACAGCCTCCCATGTGTGTCTCCTGTTTCTAGACTGAAAGCCAAGTGTGGTATCTCACACACAGCAGTCATGGTGAGTGCTGCCCTGTGCATGGCCAATGCTGCCTGAAATGTTGCAGTTGCTCACGGAGATCTCCTTATTCTATTGTCTGTGTTCCCTTGGTGGTGACCAGACATGTGGCTGTGCCTCTTGTGACATATTATGTTAGTCTGTCTTTCTCTGCTCTGCTCCTTTCTTCTTCATGATTGAAGTCACTAATGCTCCCTGAGCCTGGCTAATGGCTGGCATGGAGCTGGTCTTGCTTGCTTGTGTGTGGGATGTCAGCTTCCTTGATGCTGTGCCAAGTCAGTCTTTGAAAATATCAGCTGGGATGTCCTGGAGAGATCTTTGTCTCCAACAGCTGCTTCAGTTCTTTTCTGTTTTTCTCCATCAACAAGTGAAAATATAAAAACATTTGACTTGGTAACATAAATGATGGCTTCAGGGCTTGTGACAAAATTCCTACTGACAAGCTTAGTACGGTAGAGTAGGAGTAGGTGAGGACAGGTGCGATGATGGTGTTACACTGTTAGGCGCTCCTGTGAATCACACCAGGAAGACAGAAGAAGGCTGAAGGGACCTTTCTTGGTCTCAAGTGTTTTGTACCTTTGGTGTGATGCTGCACCCACACACTGTAGCTACCCTTTCAAACAAGTATACTATTCCAGAATAGAGTGCTCAGGTGCAGCAGGTTGGAGGATATTGTGTGGGCAACTCTTGGAAGAACACAGAGAATTAGTAGCCAAGAAGATGTGGTGGTGGGAAACCATCAGGTAGATGGCAAGAAGAATGCTTTCTCCATGTGAGTACTGATAGGGTCCAGTGAGGCTGCTGAGAGATGTGTAATTGTCAGCTTTGCCATTGTGCAAGCCAAAATCCTGTTGTTTTCCACAGAAACACAGGAGTGCAGTCAGAGTGAACCAGATTATACAGATCCAGGAGCACAGTTTTACAGTTATTGCTGGTGCTATAGGCAAATTAATAAAGGAAACACAGTGCAAGTCCAGCATATGTATTTCTCCAGGTCAAGATAAAAATGGAATTGGAGGGGTTAAAGCTTTTTTTATCCTTAATATTTAAGGAGATGAGAGACATGACAATACTTGCTCTTACTGTGCTGAAAAGATATGTGATAAATCACTGTCCCCTTTTACAGGCAATTAATTAAGTTCCTTTGGGGAAAGGATAATCTGCAGAATTCCTGTGGAAGTCTGCATCCTGGCTCTTCTGCACAAATGATGGAGGTATGTGCTGAGCACTGTGCTGCCTTCTCTTTGCTTGAGCCCAAGCCCCAGCTGGGAGGACAGGAGAGTGTGCAGGACTGGCTACCAGGCAAGTGGTGTGACCACTGGGTGCTTGTGTCTTCACTTTCCCCACCACTGCCACCTTTGAACAGATGTGCATAAAAATGCCAACTCTGCCCTAGAAAATTTCAGCCCAAACACGGGTTGAAGAAGACTCTTGGTCACTGTTGGTCTGTTTTTCTTGACTAAGCATCTAAAGATGAGGGAGGGAGGTGTGTTAGGGCAGCATTCTACCAGCACCTGATGTGGAAAAATAGGACTTTTTTGTTTTTTTGTTTTGGATTGCAAAATATTATCCTTTGTTTGAAACCCAGGATCTTGTGCTCTGATACTGCATGAGAACTTGAAAGTAAAATCAATTATCCTTCTTCGATGAGGAAGCTGGAGTGCATTTGAGTGAGACAATGAAACTGTCCCACTCCTGCTCAAGGTCTCTCCAACCAACCTTAGTGACATGCAGACAGCAATCGGTGGGGGGAAAAAGGAAAAATAATAAAAATCAGTGAGGTTACTTCAAAAATCTTCCACTTCCAGTGGGCTACAGGAGTGCAAACAGCATGAGGCTGACAGTCTGTGCTTGAAAATACGGGATCCAGTCCTGGTGTCATTTATAGACACATAAATGACAGGCAGCACTGCTGGCAGCTGTAGGGAGCTGTAGAAAGATCGCTCCAGCATGGGACCTGCAGGCTTTCTGGCACAGACATGCTGATTTCTCTTGTTCCTTAGCCACTCTTCTTTTCTAGCTGTCCTTGTGCATTTAAAATAACAGGGGTGTGACATTGCTCATCCTTCTGATGGGTTGGTCCCAGTGGCTCCAGCTGAGAACCTGTGGGATGGCTCCCAGCTGCTGGGATGCTGTAGGTAGTGCTGTGTCACAGCTTCCTTGGCCACGGCTTAAATCTGTCCTGCCCCAAGTGATTTTCATTGTTTGTTATTATACAGCAGTTTCATCTGGGAAAGTTGGATCCCATCTCTTTGCTGCTGTGCTGCTGGAAGAGTCTCTCCTCCTTCCCTATGCTCTCCTGCTTTCTTCCTCTCATTTTTTAAGTTTCATTTTATGAACATCAGGACAAACTTGAAAATCAAGCGTGACAGCAAAATGAAAATTGGTTCTCTTACCTCCAAAGCCAGGTGTGCCACTCCTGTGGGACTGTGGGGCTCCCATGGGGCAATGCTTTAATGCCAGGCTTTGCAACTTGCAGCATGCAGGGGCTGCTAGAGAGTTTGCTTGTATATAGGAGCTAATTTTCCCTGTCGGAGCTGATGGTTTGTGCTGCAGCTGCCATCAGCCTCCCTCCAGCGCGAGGGCTTGACCAGGAGTCCGGAAGCGCTAAGTCCCATTACGGCTAATTTTGGCACGTGGAGTTGTAGTGGATTTGAAAGCAGCTCCGTGCGGAGCGTGGTATAGGAGGGGTGTGTGCTTCTTTGCAGGTCAACGCTTGCCACTCATGTATTTGCTGCTTTACACCAACACAGATGTAAAGGACACAGGATCTGGCCTCCCAAAAGACAGCAGCTGGACCTATTGGCTGTTGCTGTTTGCATTGGGGACTGCCCGAGCAGGTGCTGCTGCTGGCAGCAGAGCATAGGAAGTGCTTCTCTAGCTTTTGTTATCTTGGGTGATCTTTTTATTGGAGAACTTCAACAGTGTAGATTTGAAATAAGCAGTTTAATGAATTAAACCCAGTAAGGCAGAGAAGCAAACAGAGAAAGCTGTGAGGGCCAGATCCTGCAGGCATCATTGTCCTTGGACAGGAAGATCAGTCCGTGTCTCCAGGCAACTATGTTTGAGTGTAAGGCTACCTGTGCATCTAAGTTGAGTTTTAAGCCAGGGTTGGACTCTTGCTGGAGGTTTGCATCTAGGGGGTCTGATTTTTCCGATGCAGGAGAATGTGGAGACCTCAGACAGTTCCCTTGGCATTTGCAGTGGCCAGAAGGGCTGAGGATCAGGGCTGCGGCAGCAGGGGAGATAACGTGAGACTTTGGGACACTTTGACCAACAAATAGCAAATACATTGGCACAACACAGGGAAGACATAAAGTACATATGTCAGAAGAGAGCAGGCTTTTAAGTGTTTTTCATTTAAAATGAAAAGGTCAGATTGAATGAGGTTGTCCTCTGGGGACCTGTATGTGCACTTGCCAATCATACAGGGGGGAACACCCACGTCAGTTTGTGCTGAACTGGCTTGCTGGGAGCTTGTCTGCACTTAAAATTGATGACTGGAACAGTTAAAACAACAATTTTTCTTGTGGTGGGCAGACTGAGCTGTCTGCTCCACAAAGCAATGTCAGTGAAGGATCCCTGCACGAGGGTGCTTTATTCCAGTTTCGCTGGTGTTCACTCTTGGGCTTCTACAAGTATATAGCCATACTGATTTAAAAAAAAAAAAAAAGAAAGAAAATGATTAAACAGAAAAATAATTAAGCTCTGAATATTGGTAACACTTTCAAGTGTAAAGGAGATTTGAAAATGAATGCAATTTTTGAGTAGTCAGAAAAACACATGCAACTTAGCCAGGCTGTTATGTGAGAAGTGTAATTAGCACTTGCTGAAATTATATTCATGGGTAAGATTTTCTTTTAAAGAGGTTGGGAAGTCTGGTTACTTAGGTTTCTAGGTGACCACTGTAAAATTATGCTAGAGATGCCTGTTTTTGTAACAGCACTGATTGTACTTCTTTGAAACCTGGAATTCTTCTTGTATTGCTGAAAAATCTGAGCAGTGTAAAGAGAACTCAAACCATGACAGAGGGCTGGGTTAGGTTCAGGCACTGTAAACTATTGCTCTTACATTTAAATCTGCAAACAGGAAACCTTGCTTTCCATACTCTATTTGTGTGTTATATTGTTTTTTCTTGAGAAATTTTGACTCTTACTGTCAATAATACAGCATTAGGATTATCAGCTGCTGAGTGAATGGACTGTTTCTGATCATCACAGCTTTAAGATTTTAGAGTTCATAGATCTCAGCCTCCGGCCTTTTCAGCTTGGAGTGGCTTTTAAGATTCCTAATAACTTTCTAAACTTTTTATGAGCTATACCTTAAATTTAACTAGTTGGAAGAAACAAATGAAGAAGACAGTCTTTTGTGAAAGGCAGGCTCTTCTGGTAAATTCTGGTAGTTCAGAGACTCTGTTTAGTGCTTTGACTGTGATAGCAGATTCCTGCCATTTGCTTTAAATTACTTTTAAATGATACACAGCCTACTGAAATAGTGCATTAAGGGAAATGGTCTGTATTGTGCTAGGCATAAAAATGAAGATACAGGTGCTCACACATAGGTGTGTATATGGACTGTGAAGTCTCAGCCATTGTAGCTGCTGATCTGGAGTCACAAGAGCCATAGGAACTAGATGATCCTTGAGGTCCCTTCCAACCTTACCGTTCTGTGATTCTATATAGGCAGTTAGGCCAGATGGGAGTTCAACAGCATAGGGCTGTGTTACCAGAGAGATCTTCCTGCCTCTTGCAGGACTCTGATAGAAAGCTGTGAGTTTTTGTTGCAAGGTGAAAACTGGGATTAGCTGTGTGCAGGCTGCTGGGCATCTGTTGTGATGACTCTGAACTGCGAAGACCTCAGTCTCACAGAGCTTAAAGCCTGCCTGTTGTTATGATTTCTGTTGTAAAATTGTGAGGATATTCCCCATAAAGGTTGCTGGGGGATGTATGAAACCCAGAGGTGTCTCCCTAAGGACAGTCTTTTTAATATGTTTCTCATGTGGACTTCAGTAAGGGAAAGACTTCTGCTGGAACCGTTGGCAGTGATTTGGGTATGTCTGTAAGTCTGCACTTGTTTGTCTTTCCCTGCCTAAGTGAAAGCAGGAACAAGCATGAGTGTGAGAGATGGATGCTTTTTTTGGACTATTTGTTGTTTCTCAAGGTCTGTACCTCTTACCTGCTTCTCCAGAGCCAGTGTGGTTAAGGCATCTCTTTGGTAAGTTTGTGTAGTCCTCTGGTACGAGGAGGCTCTCGGGGGTGCTGCTTGCTAAGGGATGTGTACAGATACTCTAGGGAGAGAACCTTTGTTAATCTTCAGGTTTAAGGGCCTTGAGTCTTGAAATGCTCCCCAGCAGGAAATACTTGTTGAGATTGTGCCTTGAAAATGTCTGATTTGGTGGTGGCTTGATGGCTTCTGGTGCAGCAGATGGGCAGTTCTGATATTTTGGGTCTGTCCCTCTACATCTGTCTTCCATGTATTTCTGCACTCACAGACCCAGACTGACATTTGCCGCCCTCTGCTAAAGAAATGAGGTCACAAATGGAGTTTGACTGACCAGCTCAGGTGAATATTGTTGTGACCAGTCAGATTGCTCCTGTCCTGCACAGCTATGGGATGCATGGCCAGGAGGGACTGCATGCTTGAGCATCATTGAGTTGCTGCCCCTCTGGGACCATGCTGTGTCCCAGGTGCTGCTGGGGAGGGTGATTTCACAGCTGGTTTCAGCTGGATGCCTCAAGGAGGGTGTGCGAGGTCCTGTTTACTTTGCTGCAGGGGAGCCCCAGTCATGAGGTGATGGGGACAGCCAGTGTGGAAAGTAAAGCCAGGAAGATGTGGTTCAGCAAGCCAGATATGATGAGTCCTGTAACTGATCCTGTAAACACTTCTTGAGCTAAATCTGGTGAAATACAAGCCTGAGCCAAGATCATTTAAACATATTGTCTTACCTGGGGCTCCTGGAGGTGCTGTTGTAAGTCAAATTGAAATGGTGTTGGAACCAAAGGGGAATGTTGTTGTCTTCTGCCTTTGCAGATAAGACCAAAGGGCATTTTGCCAAAAGCCTGTGGGAAGGACCTAGATTGTATATAACTCTACATCATTTTAAAATGAAAAGTAAACATGCACAACCATAATATTTGCTTGTACTTGTCTCCTCCTTGATGGATGGAGAAAAATTGCTTTCTTGGCCATGTTCACCAGCAATAAAAGCCTGCAGTTACTCATCTTCATCCCAAGCCTGCAGTGAGTGGGAGGAGCCATTATGATCTTGATTTGAATTTGTCCTCATCACACCTGAGGGGGAGTGTTGAGGATCCCGAAGACTTTCATATCTGCTCATCCCTGCAAGGAATCAGGGCTGAGTGCCACCACAGAGACTAAGGGATAGAGCTGAGTCAGAGTGGACCTTAGTGTGCTCTTGTGGTGTTGGGCCAGTGGAGATCTACCATCACCTGAGAGAGGTGAAAGCCCTGTCATGCTGTTGGCTTCTGCAGCATCAGGCATGGCACTGGGGACAAGGGGTGGTGGCAGGGGTAGAAAGCCATCTCTCCATGTGACAGGGAGGAGGGACCTGAAATGAGAGCTACCACCAGCACTCACACTTGTAGGCTTACAGGCACCCTCATGAGCAGCACAACAAATGCAAGCCTGAACTTGGCATTTCCATCACTGCAGCAGCAGACAGAAGTTACTTTGTGTGCTGAGCAGCAATGACAAAGCAAGCTTGTGCTTGTCATGAGCAGAGATAGGACCATCAGAGCAACCAGTATGTGGCTGGGGTAGGATATTGGCTGTGGGCTGGTGGGGGCAGGAAGGAGTGTGGAATTCAGATGCTGCCTATCTCCATGGGATGCACCCCGATGTGTGTCCTGAAATACCACATGCAAGATGATGGTTGTGTGGCCTATCTGTCCTGTCTGTTCTACCTTCCTTTTCTGCAGAGGGAATAAATGACACTGAGTTGGTCACTTCAAGAAAGGGTCATGTCTGTGTTGCAGTGGCAGGGAAGGATGAGGCAATCTCCAATGGGAATTAGGCAGAGCTCCTCAGAGAAAAGACATTGCTGGAGTGTAGGGCTGGTGAACTGGATGGTGGTAAACCCCACCCAAGCTTCAAACTAAATTTAATAATGTCTCCTAGCTCCCTTGCTGTGCCTGATGTCAGAGGGATGAGTGAGAGATTCACTCTGTTCTCCTGCTTTAATCCTCATTTTACATCTCCTTTTACCTCTCTGCTCTCAGGGACGTTAAGAGCAGTGAGGAACTGCAGTTTGAGGAGGTGCAAATTGTCAGCAAAGCTGTGACATCTGACACTGGGTGCTGCTCATTAGCCCAGTTCATGGAGGTGATGGCTGCTTTTGGGGGTTACCAGAAAGAGTCCAGGAGTATGAAAGCTGCTGCTTAAGAAAGCTGAGGAGGAAAATGCTGCGTTTCCCAGAAGCCATGGGTTAAAATGCAAGTTTTGGAGAGGAGCTGTCACAGGACTATCTGGCATATGTCACACTGATATGTCTCTCTCTTTGCAGAGCTGGGAAGGAACCGCAGATCTGTGACCCCGGGCAGAACCCTGTGTATCTCCGAAAGTCCTGCTCTGAGTTTGCCCTGCTAGCAAGGCTGTGCATTGTGAGAATCGGTACGTAAGCACGTTTCACAGGAACAGGGGACAACTTCTCTGAAGGTCCTGTGGCTTTTCTGACCGTGGCATCCTGTTTGTGGTTCTCTGCGATACAAGAAAACAACACCAAACCCAAAACAAAAACGTCCTCTCCACATTCCATTAGGAGAAAAGAGTGGAATCACTGGAAAAGACAAGATAAACTGGTGGTTCTCTGGTGGTGCTTACACCCAGAGCCTTTGGTGGGGAAGGGCTGAGCAGAGAGAGGCTGTGACCGTTCAGAAGTCATCCCAGACTAGGGTGCTGAGGCTTTTGACACGCTCTGTTGAGCAGTGTGTTGTGACAGCGTGCTCAGATAGGTGATGTGGCGAGCAATGACAAGTGCACATACATATGCACAGACTGCACAGATCTGGGCACATGGAAACAAAGATGCGCAGCGCATATCTAGTATGTACTACGCGGCGTGTGAGAGCTTGGGGGTGTGTGCACCAACTGTCTGTATATACTATATATGGCAAGAAAAGAATGCATATGCATTCATGTTCTCTCTTTTTTTTTTTTTTTTTTTTTTTTTTCCTTTTTCTGTCTCTTCTGTCACTCTGTGGAGCTGTTGCAAAACTACCAGATTCAACCTCCTGTGGAGCCTTTCTGGCCAAGGTTTTACAAGCCAGCACCTGCTTTGCCTGCCTGACTTCTTTCTATATTTATTCCTCTACACCCATTTTTTGCCTTTGCCTGCAAAGTGGAACCGTCACAAACATTTGTGCTAAACCTTTGGCTGCACAGGACTTCAGCTTGCAAATGCTAAGTCTGCCTTCGTGTGTGTTGGGGGAAGGAGACATACGTGTGTGTAGTGGCGCATGTGTGCATATGAGGATCCCTTGCTCCTTGCTGTCCGCATTACGTGGTCTGTGTTCCTTGGGTGCTGCAGCAGTTCCTGTGTTATATATGCCACACAAATTGTGCTCTCTGCCCCTTCCAGACATTTTTATGAATCAAATATTCTCAGTCATCCCACTTATGTAATGTAATTTAAATTAAATTAGTCATGCCTGACTGATGGCCGATTGATAGTGACTTGCACTGCTGTGCAGGAGGCTTGAGTTGGATTTTATTCCCATGCCCTCAAGATTTTGCTTTTCAAGATTAGGACTGTGTCAAGGAGAGGGACTTGTAGCAGAGAGTTCCTGGTTAGGCTGTGGCTGTTCACAGATACGCCCGCTCCTGATTTGTTTGTGTTGTTTGGGGTGGAAGATGCTCTAAAGCAGAGATGCAGAACCCCAGCTCATACTTAGCTAACTCTTTTTAAAGTAAGCACACTAGCAAGGGAGAGGGTATAATATCATCTGGGAAAACGAGAGGAGATCCTAAACCCCAAGAAGGTGCAGCTGGGGGGATAACCACGTGGTGGGTCTCCCATCAGCAAATGCTGCTTGGAGGAGACATGCACTCGTTCCCGATCTGATGGGTACAGCTTGTGCTTATTGCAGTGCTGGGCAGCCTGCCAGGAGCCAGGAACCTGCTTGTCCTTGTGTGCTCAGGCCCCTGAGCTCCCAGCCCTTCTAACAGTTATATTTGTGTCTGGCACGAGTGTCCCTCTAAGGTCACAAAGCCGTTAGTCCCAGGTTTCAACCCCAGGAGCTGTAAAATGTGCCCTGCCTGACCCCGGTACAAAGGCAGAGGCAGCACTAGCGGCTTGCGTTCCCCTGGGTTTAGTTTCCCTGTCTCCACTGCGTGTGTCACTGCATCCTGCATTCCTCTCTGGTTTGGTAAGCCCTTTGCCTCTCGAGCTGACACAGCTAATATTTCCCCGCTGGCAGGGCAGGCGAGGTAGCGACATTTAACTGTTAAAGAGAACCTTAATCTGTTCATGCTGTGGGAGTCCAGAGCATGCTCGGGCCAAGGATTTGCTGTTGCGGTGCTCCTCCACTGTGGTTTTGTTCCCTAACTCGTCTTGTTCTCTACTTCATCGCACTGTTTGTCCTTGCAAAAAACTAATACCTTGGGAATTGTTTTCTGCAAGATGCTGCAAAACTGAATCCGTTTGTAAAACCTGAGCCTTCTTACCCTGGTTTTGGAGCATCATCTACTACTACTGAGCACTGTGTGCTCCAAACATATAATCATAGAATTGCTTAGGATGGAAAAGACCTTTAAGATCATAGAGTCCATCCCTTAACCCAGCTCTGCAAGTCCGTGACTATGTCACTAAGCACTGCATCTACACATCTTTTAAATACATCCAGGGATGTGACTCAACCGCTTCCCTGAGCAGGCTGTTCCAGGGCTTGACAACCTTTCTGTGAAGAAATTTTCCCTAATATCCAATCTAAGTCTCCCCTAGTGCAACTTGAGGCCATTTCCTTTTGTCCTACAGCTTGATACTAGGGAGAAGAGACCAACCCCCACGTTGCCACAACCTCATCTCAGGTAGTTGTAGAGAGTGAGAAGATCTCCCTTCAGCCTCCTTTTCTCCAGGCTGAACAACACCAGTTCCTTCAGCTGTCCCTCCTAAGACTTGTGCAGTCAGCACATCTCCATTTCTGAACATGGAGAATGTTCCTGGTGGCACAGCTGCTGCCTGAGGCACATGGCTCTGGGAGAGGTTTTAGTGGGTTTTCAGAAAAATAATGGATCAGCTGCCCATGGAGAGCTAGTCCCAGCCTGCAGTGCATTGGTCTGGTGTTTCATTTAATGCTACTTGGACTATTGGCTCTTCAGAGCTGCCTTTAACTAGCAGTGTAATGGACATGTGCTGGTGCTGCCTGACAAGTGTGTATATTTTTGCATTGGTACTGAGGAGTCACTGAGTTAAATGTGCTTCTTATTTTAAAATGCAGAAAGCTTTGTTTCTCTCTGCAGAAAAGGTTTGTGTGTGTTCTGTCACCTGTGATATTTGGGCTAAACTCATGCTGCAGTGGGCCCCTGACCTCTGCCTGGTTCCTGGAGGTATTTGTGCAGCCCCTGTCACTGCAGGGTTTCAGCTCCTCCAAAGCCTGCTCTTCAGTTCAGTGAAAGCCAGCTGTGCTGTAATGTTGCTTTTTCACAGTTTGTTTTGGCCATACATGGGCAGAGTCAGCTCTGGAATTCCTTCCCTATAAATTCAATAGCATCTTGTGGGTGGTGCTGGGGAATCACTGGTCTGGTTATTGCCTCGGCAGCCTGTTCCCCTTGAAAACGTCCTGATTTGCACATTCCTGAGCGGCTGCCCGCTCCTGGGGCTGATAGCTGCAGCTACCAGAAGGCTGTGGCACAGTCACTTTCTTGTTGCCTGCAGGTTGGCTATTGTGTGAGGAGCAATGCCCGTGGGAGCAGTGGCATGGGTGTATTGCTCCCATGCGCAGGCAGGCTCTGAAGGAGGTTAAGCCCTTCTGTCTCCCAAATTGACTCTGAAACCCCTCTACCAGGGGTGGGCAGCCTGGGTGCTCTTCTGTTCCTGTCTGTCCTGCATGTCCCATTCCCATCAGGGAATGATGAGTTCTGGGGCTCAGTCTCCCTGCAGAATGATCTGCAGAGCTGTGCTGAGATGTTTGATTGTTTGTTTTTTTTGTAAAGCAAAATCAAATACACACTTTTTACAAAGTGTCAACTAGATGATTTAGGTCACGGGAGATTTCCTTACCTCAGGCGAGCAGCTGGTGTGGGAGCTGGCAGTGGAACCTTCTAATGGGACTCATGGCTGAGCCTTGCCTTCTCTGGTGCTGAGTTGATGTCACTATAAACACTGTCTGAATTTGCCTATTTACCTTCAAGAAGCACTCAAAAAACAGTTCTAAGAGGTTTTATGCTGATGAGCTGAGGGACAAAATCTGCCCCCATTTTATCTGCCTGTGCATCTCTGGTAGAGGGCAGAGATGCAGTGTCACCCATTGAGCCAGGAGCCTCCAAAGCTTAGGTCAAGATGGTGATGCGTGGCCTATGTTCAGGCTGTGTGTAGGTCAGCAACAATGATGTACTCGGCTCAGGCTCCAAAGGGGCAAGTCATCCCTGTGCCAAAGCCAGGGAGAGAAGGGTGCTTTTTTTTTTTTTTTTTTGACATCCTTTGGAGTTTTGATCTCCATATTTGGAAATGTTTACCCATTGCTCTGATCTATTGCAAGAGAGGGGAGGTGACTCAGGGTCTGGTGGAAGCAGGATTTGAATTCCTGTAGTAAGGTTCCCCCCCCCCCACCGCCCCCCTCCTTTCTTGTTTTGGAAGCTTGTTGTGGTCAGTTTTCAGTTCTCTCTTGCTCCTGGACCTTGTTCCAAATTTGATCTGCTCGAGAGGGAAGCGTGTCAGTGAAGGAGCTTGTCTGGATGCTGGTAAGTGCATCAATGCCACTTTAGCAAGCGATTTGGGATTTTGTTTTGTTTAGTCAGATGGATTGCATCAAATTGTGTGCGTGTGGCTGGTGAAGGCAGGCGTGTGGATCTCCACTCAACAGCAAGGGACCCCATGAAGCCCTCTGTAGCAGGGAAAGTTGGCTTAGTGGATTGCCCTCAAAGGCAAAATGTTTCTTCAGGCCTAGGTATAAATAAAATTTAAGCCAGTTCCCGTTCAGTCATGCTCTTCCTTTCATTTCTACTGCTTAATGCGCTGTGGAGTTGAATGAATATATGTGCATGTGGTCAGCAAATAAAATATAGCTGAAGTATGACTTCTGTTTCAGTGAGGATGTGCAAAAAAGGCTGCATAATGTGCAGATATTTCTCTGCTCTTAATATTTAACTCTGTTTTGCTGGGGACTGAAGATGTTTAGCTGCTGTAACTGGATGAAGGTTTGGTGTCTGTTTTTTCCTGTTCTTTCTTTTTCCTTAGTATGAAGTTTTTAATGTCTGATATTCAGCTGATTACTTGTCTCTTTTTTTTTCCTTCTTCTTCTTTTCCTCCCCTTCCCTTTCCTGAAAGGAAACTGTAGCTCATCCAGACAGTCAGGGGCGTGGGGGGAACCTGAAAGATGTTCTGCTTCCTGTTTTATTCATGGCAGCTGAAACTATGCTGAGGAATCTGGAGCGGGGATCCACAGTCCCGCATTCCTCTTGTCATTTGGAGCATGTAACACGTATAGAGTGCTTTTAGTGCTGCTCCAGGGGTTGCATAGCAGCCAGCCCTGTGCCTCGGACAGAAAGCACTGCACTTTGCCCTGTTACTTGGGAGGGGGCGTTGGTGAAAAACCCTTTACAGTTCCTGCTGATGTCTATTATCTTTTCAGCTGACTGATACTGTTGGGCTGATTGAAACACCGTTGTTATCATCCTCTCCTTGTTTTAAATGTAACACCTTTGTTAGAAAGATCTTATCTTGTTGGTTTTTGTTTTGTTTTTTTTTTTGGTTTGTTTGTTTGTTTTTCCCCTTTTAAATAGGAATACTCAGTGTGAGGTTTGGTTTCCCAGACATTTGGTCCTTGAGGTTTTAAAACTGGCTTGGTTGTTCTGGGCAGGGAAAGATACTTGGCTTAGTTTGCACTAGTTTGCACAATGCTAGCATGTGAGTTCGAAAGCACTCAGTCCCAAAAGGTGATGAAGGGACTGCTGGAGTCCATTCCTGCAGGTGGAATGCGTTGGGAGTTTTCAGGATTTTAGCTGCATTTTGATCCTTGTTGTTTCAACAAGCTACCTGGATTACTGCAACTCTTCAGGTCAGGGCCTGGCTGAACTTCATACCAGTGCATGAGGGAGGACTTCTGTTCTGAAAAGTGTACTTCCTGAACGGGCAGTGCAGGTGATGGGTTGGAAAACAGAGCACTGCAGCACCTGAAGCCTTAGCTCAGCAATTTGCCAAGGAGCCAGCTGTCCTCTCTTGTGTGTGGTGGTGCCAAGCTGTTGAAGGCAGCAAGCTGGTAGTCCATGTTGCTCCTCATGCACTGTGCTTTGCCTTCGCATTTGCATGTGTGGCCCTGTGTGATGGGTGATGTCTTCTACCTGTGCAGTGCTTGCCTTGCTCGGTCATGCCCTGGATCAGCCTCTGCTTCTGGTGGCACTTGGATATGGCACGTTCAGGCTTCTCCAGCTGTGTATAGTCAAGCTTGCTGTTTTGGGGACACCTTGATGGGACTGTAAATTATGATGTTCTGTTCTTCTCGCAGTTTCCTCCCTTTCCCATGTGCCAGGACAGGCTGCTCGTTGGAACACAAGAATGAGCAAGTACCTCGTGGCCATGACCCAAGGCTCTGGGCAGTGCTGCTCTGGCATGCCTGAGGAAGCACATTTGGGCCGTGCATCTTCACGTGCCAGTCCTTCTCTTGCAACATCTCATTGCCACAAGGATGTGACTTGGGAGCTGGATGGGCTGCGAAGGGTGACCTCCCCATGTACCACCTGTGCTCCCTTAGATGGGTGCTGGACAGGCTGGGGGAGCTCTAGAGGATGGAGAGTGCCTACAGCCAGGACTGCAGGCTATCAGGGCTTTTCATGTGGTATTTCTCCAGAACCTGGTCAGATCCGATGGTCACTGATGCCAGCCAGGATCCATTGCAAATTTTCTTCAGCTCCAGAACAGAGCCATTAAGGGCTGACCTGTAAATTAATACAGCTATCTAAAGATTATTCCTTCTTCAGCCTGGTACCATGTAAACACTTGAGTCTGAGAAGCTTTCCGTGGCACTTGCCTTTGAGCATGCTCAGAGAGCTCCATGCCTGCCTTTCTTAAGCCTCTCTCGATCACGTCTAATGATGTATTAAACACAGAGGATTTTCTTTAGCTCCCATGTAAGGAGGATTGGTTCACAGCCCATCATTTATTCAGACCGTTGCACTGATCGATCCAGGGCTGGCACTGCAGAGGATGTGGTGACACTATCACTGTGTGACTCGGGTGCTGTGAGGAGATTTAATGTGCTCTAAGGGTTGTGTGTATTTGCCCCACAATAGGTGAGAAAAGCTGCCCCAGACAGCAAGGGGCTAGCACATGTGGGTGCAGAAGGAATGAGGTCAAGACGTGACTACAGGCCTAGGATGTCTCTACACATCTGATACTTCACATTTTTGTCAGCAAAGCTTTTAATGCCCTTAAACACTGAAGTTGGGCCTGCAGGCTGAGGAAAGTTGTATTATCCTGGTGTGAAGGTGTAGAAACTGAAGCACGATATGGTAGATTGGGGAAAAAGTGCAAATCTCTGGCTTCTAGATGATGGTTTGTGTTCAGCTCCTGCAGACAGACGGCGTTTTGCAGCCAAGTGGTACTATGAAACCCACCTCCCTACTCTAATAAAGTCATACTTTTCTGAGCACAAAATATTTCTGCATTGGTTACTTCAAAAGCAAACCAAGTTGAATTGAGTATTTCATAAAGTTGTTACCTGTTCTTGATGTGTGACGTGATCCCAACACCTATTGTTCCTTCAGGTATTTCCCGATGGCATTTTACCTTATTGTATTGCTGCTCCTTCCCAGAAGCTGAGCAGAGTGCAGGCTTTTGAGCAACGTCTGTCGTTATTAGCTTTATAATGCACATTCCTGTGAAACAGCTGTTGGAAACAGCAGGAGGTCTCATTCGAGCCTAATTCTTCAGTCAACTTTGAGAGGGGAATTTGCTCCTGGGAATAAAGTATTTGCATTTGGGATGAGATCTCCCAAAGGAGAATAACTCTGCCTCTGGTGAGTGTGTTGGTTCAAGGACTAGCATGCCGGGGAAGTGAAAACAAGATGCTTTTGTTCTTTTATCACCATCTTCTAGTGGTTAACTGGGCGTAAGGCTCCCCAGTTGCCTGTTGCTTGATGTGTCAGGGAAGGGATGACTACGTTTTAAAGAAACATTAGGTTTTGAAAGCTTAGTTGCCTGTGGTGAGGAGAGAAGACCCTGTGCTGTGCTGTCTTACACCCCTACTGTGAAAAAATACCGAAGGGAGGAGTTCCAGTGAAGCTGCCCATCTTTGGCAGCCACTTCCCTCCTACATCCTTGCTCTTCAGGTAAATCCCTCTTCAACTTCATTAGCTGTTCCCCTTTCCTCCCTAAAAAGTCATTATCATCCCCTGAAATTAAGGAAAGGACAGGAGGAGGGAATAAATAGATGTTAAGTAGAAAACAATCAATTAAATAGTACATAGCATGTAATTTTCCTTGGAAACTTACCATGAAATTGAGGAGCACTTTAACAACTAGTAATTTAAATTGCATTTGAACACTGCTAATGGGTTGTTTGCATGGGAATTTTGGTCATTTCACAGCAGGTCCTTATCTTTAGTACCCCTTCATTCAGTTTGGGTGTTTTTTGTGTTTTTTTTCTTTTTTTTAAATGAAAAAATACTCATGAGGAAGATGCTGTAGAAAAACTGGTCCAACTGTTGCTAGTAAAAGGTGGTACCATGGAAATTTTGCAAGGTGTCATTGGAATTCAGAGCCATTTACATCCTTGATATCAGCTCTTCCAGTTTTAATTCATGGGAATTTGGCACTTTTGATCTGAAAAGGCTTGTTATTGCTAAAAGGTAGGAAAAGAGCTTTATCACCATCATGCTTGCAAACATGATAGAGATGAGGTGGGTGAAGAGGCAGCTACAGGCCCACGGTGTTGGAGTTTGTAGCTGTGGGACTAACCTGGAAATGCGTCCCGTGGCTCTGTCTTTATCACCTCAGTCAAATCCTGGCTCCCTCCGTCCAAAGAGGAGCAACAGAGAGGTTCTGTTCAGCTGTAGGTGCTGGGTATTTGTACTTAACTTATTAGTCTTGTTTTTCCATGTTTAGTGCTGTTCTCCACCACTGTTTCACTTTGGAAATGATTTCCAGCACAAGGCACTACCAAGCCTAATTGTGTGCTGCTTTGCTGCTGGTTGTGCTAGGAACAGACGCTGTAGGAAGGCAAATGCAAGTTACTTGTTGCCTGTTGCTGAATGAACATCCCATTTTCAGAGCAGGGTTTTTGCAAATCCGTGGGCACGCTGAGCATATGGAAGGGGGTTCCAGTATCAAAACAAATCTGGCCTCCTGTTTCTGGATGTGTAGGTTGTTTCTTAGAAGATGGAGCCTTCAAAATCTGTCCCTGCAAACATGGCTGTTAAATCCTGCTATTTCTAGAGATGGAGGCAGCTGTCTGCACTCAGATAAGCTATAAAAAGGCAATATTTTCCAAAAATGGCTTTTTTAGTTATACCTGCCAGACAGCTTGGCCAGCAGGATTTCACCAGGAGCATCACCACTGCTGCCCTTTTATGCACAGGGTGCTGAGCAATGTGAAAACTGGGCAAGTCTCCAGGAGCAGCGTTAAGCACCAGCTCTTCAATCTCTCTGTCTTAGAAGATGCTACTGGACAGAAAAGTGCATTCAGCATGAGGGGGTGCTTGTTGGTTTGTTTTGCTCTTACGTGATCTGTTTTCTAGGTGGTCGCTTTGTCCTTGACTTCATAATTTTCGTCATGTCTTTCTCATCGTGGACTCAGTGACCCATCTTTAACCACAGGGTGATTCGAATGCTCCTTCTTGATTGTTTGCTTGAAGGTGTTCCCCTTTGCCCTGTAACCTTAGGGTAGCTGGTGAGCTGAGATAAAACCAGTAACAAAAATCATGATTTTTCCTGAGGGTCTGGATGAGGTTTCTCATAGCACAGTGGTGTTATGGCTTACCCTTCATGACGCACACGCTACCCGCCAGCGCTTTGTTAGCTATCAGCTAATTCTCTGTCGAGACGTATGAGCATAAGAAAGCTACATCAGATAATCTTTTAGAGGCTGTTAAGATTGTAGGGACAGAGAAGGATGTGGCTTTTGAGCACGCTCCCAGTGAAGGATTTGAAGGATTTCTGAAAGCTGGGAACGCACTGGAAATGAGTCTTTTGAAGGGACCAAGGCAATTCCCCTGTATAGGGCAAGGGCTGTTGCATATGAGAAGGTAGGGAATGAAGTCTGTGATGGGAGAAGTGCTGGGAGCCAGAAGACAGCAACTTGAGTCGTTAGGAAACCCCAGGCAGCTCAGATTTTCATGAGATAAAGAACCAGCTCATAGCATCAGGTCTGTGGTCTATCTGGCCAGGTACTTGTACTGTGTCCTTTTTTTTTTTTTTTTTTTTTTTTTCCCTCTTCATATTTTTGGTTGAATGATCATTTTATCACATTGATTCCTGAGAAGTACTGCTCCTGTGGTGCAAGTGCCCCATCACACATGGGTGTTGGTGTCAAACAGCCAGTCAGTTCAATGCATTGTCTGAGCCCTGACCTGGATGGGTTTTTTTTTCCTTCACTGTTTGCTTTTCAGCTTGAAACATGCATTGTATGATTCTGTGATCTTAGTTGCCTCTTGATGCCCAGTGTGTTGTGGATAATATTATCTTTGTAACAATTTCCTTATGCCAGCCTTCCATCCCACTTGTCTCTTTTCCAACCTCCTTCCAAAGGCAGACACACACTCAGCTAGTGAAAGTTGATGTAGATTTCATAGATGCATCCCCAGCAAACAGCCATTTGTGTCACCTCATCCAGAACCCCCCTGAAAACTGCATAGAAATAAGGCGTGTGGGGTTTTAAATGATCCTAGTGAGTTATTTCTGGCCATGTTTTCCTCTTGCAGCATTTGCACAAGCTCTTCTACATCTCTGGATTTGAGCTTATGGCTGAGCAGAGCTGGTAAAGTCCCTTTGTTTCCACACCTCCCTTTCTCAACTATTTTCTGAAGAATGCTGATAAATCTAGGTGATAACCTTGTAACTGAGAGATAAGGAAGAAAAAGTCTTATGGGTAGGTTAGTTTGCATGGAGGACAAACAAACATCAGGGGACTTTGGTGGAGGGAACCCGTGCCAAGATACCCTGAAATGTTTAGACTCCTTATTGGTCATTTATCCACCCCATAAATGTCTACTGCACTTTACAAGTGGAGAAGATGGCAATCCTTGTTGTAAAGAGTCTCCAATCTAAGGCAGACAAATATGCACTCGAAGGCTGGGGGGAGGGATGGTTGGGGTGATTGCTGGGGGTTAAAATCCAGATAAAGTGGATTCCCAGGGGCAAAGGACTTCTGAGATTGGAGTTGTGGGTGATGAGAAGGATATTTGAAGTGCTGGAGGATTGGATAGACATATAAATAGTTATGGAATAAGGTAAGAAGACCTGAAAGAGAAGAAAGCGTGAAGGGGAGTGTAGAAAGTGAGAAAATAAGTAGGAGGACAAAAAGAGCAGCGAGTCAGCTGTGGGATGCTGTAGATGAGAGTGGAGATGACCTTAATGTCTCTTCGTCCTGTGTTTTAAAAGGTAGGTCATAGCTCATCTACTGCGATTAGTCATCTCCCAGCGTCTGAGGTACCAGTTTCTTCTCTGAATGGAGAGTACTGAGCACTGGAAAATTTCATGGCCTGACTCAAATGCCCTGTCTGGCTAGTGGGGTGCTGGGTGTTACACACTGTGCAGTCTTGAGTAGGCACCATTGTCAGACCTTAATAGTCAAGTGTGTAAGTAACTTGCCACTTTCTGCTTAATGCCACCAGAGTTAGTCCTCCGGAGACTCAGGCAGCAAATCAAGGATTGGGGTGTGTGTGTATTTATATATTTATATATATAAATATATATATATATATTTGTATATATGTGTGTATTTATATATTTAATATCAATGGTATGAATAGGGTTTTGAGTACAAACTGCCTTCAGTGACACCTGATGGGGTATGGGTGGGTTCAGTGGTTTATGCTATGCCATACTCGCTCTCCAGTAAAAGAGCAATAATCTTTGCACAAAGGTCTTTGTGCACTAACTTGAGTAGAGCTGAGCAGGGAAAACTCACTGGGCATCTGGTTCCTATGTGTGCAGCTTTCAGTTCCCTAAAAAGGCCTTCAGACTTCCAGCTTCCTTAGGGGTTTTGTTTCATGCTCAAGGACTAAAGCAGTCAAGGTAGAATTAATTGTTACCAGTCTTATTTCCCTTTCTCCGATTAATTTTTTTTTTTTCCTTCCCTCTTTTTGAAAGTTGTCCTTAATGTTCGGCATTTTATATGTTGACAAGTGCTGCATGTTTCTCCCAGAGTGGCAGTAGTAGCTTCACCTAAACCCTTTCTCTTCTCAGTTTAATCCCACTCCAGTTTACTTGTCTTCTATGGGGGCTCATGGCTGATCCTCATCTAGTTTGGGGTCCCCTTTCACTGCTGATGCTTTCTAGATCTTCCTGTGATTCTTCATGACCTCTCCAAAGTAGTCCTTCATCTGTCTAGTCCTTTCCTAATTACCCATTAGTTAGATACGACTTCTTTGTAGCCAGTAAAAGGTGTGAGAACACAAAGAGCATCTCCTCTGGAGCTCAGTCCATCTACTGCTGTGACATGCTGTTGCAGCAAGAGAGAAACTTGAGTTTTGTACATCTGAAATGGCCCATTATCTTGGCTCATTGCTTGCAGTCCATAATTGGGGAGGTGGGGAAGCAATGGAAAGAGAAGGCAAGTCACTCTAAAAATGACTCATTCCACAATAGATCAATACAAAATGTTCCATTACATTTACATTTCCAAAAATGGCTCCTCGCTCCCACCCTCCCCCTTCTGTGAGATGCTGTGGAAGCTGCTTTGCTAGACCTAGTGGTGGTGTGTCTCGATGCGTGTAGGTCAATGGAATAGTCAGCCCAGCCTGAGTTTCAGTTCAGGCTGTACTTTCTGTTTGGGCTGAGGTTAAGCATGGTGGACATGACCTAGTTTCAGAGGGGAAAGAGATTCCTGGATGCTCTCAGGGGATTTCATGTCACTCAAGACATGGAGCAGACCTGCTTGATGAGAGGAGTCACTTCCAGCCTTTCTCTTTGGGAGGGAGGCCAACGGATGTGCAAGGCATAAGGCAACATAGAGGAACATAATAGAAAGTATTGTGGGATATCTGCCAGCAGCCCCTTTGGGCTGATGCCACTGATCACTCCCTTGGGCTGATGAGACATTTCAGTGGTGTGGCCTTGCTGAAGTTGCTTTCTGCTTGCAGTGCTGGGTTGGAGATACTGGGCTTTCTCTTGCCTGCAGATGTTTACACAGTCTTGGCTTTCTATGTATATCAGAGGCAGTGATATTACCCTCCATCTACTGACCATGAAGGGAGAGAGGCTGAGGGACTTGCCCAAAGCTGCAGAGACAGCTAGGTATAAGCATTTATATGTATGCGCGTGTATGTATGTGTATGGCAAGGACAAGAATTGATCCAAAATTTCCTTGCTCTTTGTCCTGTCCTCCTTCCTGGGATCTTCAGGGATACCTTTATGGGCAGCCCTGCTGTGGCAGCTAGCCATAGCTGTACCGGTGCACAGGAGGGTGCTCCCTTTTGGGGCTCCTTCCATCAGGTGGTTCCCATCTACTGCTTGTATTTGGCGTGGCAAGTGCTGTGTGGGGACCAATGGGATGGGGAATATCATTGGGCTGACCTCAGTGACCTCTTCAAAGGGCTGCAAGGTATTTGCAATAATGGTGCATCTTCCACCTGCAGCAATTGAGGCCCTTCATCTGCTGGTAAGCTTGCAGCTCTGCTTTAATGAACAAAGCCACTGCTAACAGGTAGGATTTTGCTGGGAGAGATTCAACCTGCAAGGGAGGTGGCTGAGTTCCTGAGCATGCACTCCTGATAATGTTATCAGCTAGCACAGACAGCACCAATGACATCTTCTGCTCATCCTGCACTGGGAGAAGGTCTTGCACGGAATTGGGTGATGCATGGTTCTGCATTGTGATGTCCTGTGATGGCAGGAGCCAGGATGCTTGGCTGTATCTGGTGAGCCATCTAGGTAGCTGCTGCTCTTCTTCTAAGCTGCTTTTGCAGAAACTGAATGTTATGGGATCCAGGATACACACAATTGTGTTTACAGAGCAAATAAAGGTGGGAGAGAAAAAAGGAAAAGCCTCAAAGTGGCTCTGGGTGTTTTCAAGTGGTAAAACTGAGAAATTCCTGGGTGTATGCGATTAATGTCTGTTTAAACAGAAACTTCTTTAATAGATGAAGTATCAGCTACGGAAGAGCTTTCCCGGTGGGTCTTTTTCATCTCCAACTGCCTGCTGTGCGTGGGGTGTGTGAGGGGGGGATGTCTCTGAAAGTGCTGGGCTTGGCTTTTTCGGTTAGGCTCATTAGATGTTTGCAAAGGGCAATGCCTGCATTTGTTCCTGGCTCACTTCCAGCTGCCTGATTGTGTAGGGGCAAAAGTAGTAAATTCACATGAAAACTCACCTGTTTGAGTTATGAGAGTCTGGTACCTGACATTGTTTGGTTTTGGTGGAGTGTCACTTGGCATCTTTTTTTTTTTTTTCGGGCTTAATTTTTTAAGGACGTTTTAAAGTGCATACACCTGTTGAGAGGTGCAGGTGTAGCACAATGGCATTTCTCAGGGCTTTGGACAAGATAGCAAGGTGTTGCTGTTTACCCTGATCCTGGTAGGTGGAGAGTGGGCTAAAGGGCTTTTTTCTTCCCTCTGACCTGTACGTGCTGTGTCTGTGAGCAGGCTGCTGTCTCTGCAGCTCTTCAGCTGAAAGCTTATGAAGTTGTCAAACTGCTGGGGAATGGGGTGAGTGGTGCAAGCAGAAGAGGTGGCAACAAAACCTTTGTCAGCATGGCCTGCCCATTCAAACTTTACAGGGTGTTACTAGCAGGGTGAATGTCATGACGCTTGTGTGTAGTTAATATTTTTTTTTTTTTTTTAAAGTGGGGGGAGGAAGGCGGGGGGGACGACGTCGGGGGGACTGAGGATACTTCCAAGCACTGTGCTGAGTGTTGGCTATGGAGCAATTACTTGTAACAGCCTTGCTGAGCTGAAAAGAGCTCAATGAGCACTATCGCCCTCCTGGTTAGCTACTGCAGTAACCCATGGCTTTCTGCTTGTGCTGGAACATCCAAAGGTACACCTTCTACCCTTTTTTAGTATTTTCCTTTTTAAAACTATTCAAGTCCCTCTGTGGCGCTTTGGTGGCAGTTGCATCCCACAATGCAGGTGCTCACATGCTTGTTGGAGGCTCCTTTGTTAGTCTGACACTATTTCACAAGTACATTAGTTAGGGTTTTCTTGACCTGTTTCAGTGGGGCTACACCATACTTAAGCTCAGTGGGGCACAGGGTCAGATCTATAGCAGGTATGGCAAGCACAGTACCTTGCAGACTGCTCTCTCTAGGCTGCTCTTCTCTGAATATAAAGGTATCATGTTGAACTCCTCACAGTTTATGAGGCTTTGAGACCTTAACATGGACGTGATGTCGCTCCCTGAGCTGTAGCTGCTGGATCTCTTGGTGCAGTTCTTTTGTTGCTTCTGAGCGCTGGAGTAAACTCAGAAATGTTTGAACAAGTGACACACTTTTTCCCTAGACAAACAGGCAGAGATGCTCTGCCCTCCCTGCCCACTTTCCTTCCTCTGCCTGTCCCCCTCAGCCTGTCCCACTATTGTGGATTGCTTGTTGTGCACAAGTGTGTTGCTTTAGTCTCTTGAGAATGCACCAGTTGCTGCTGATTTGTCTCCAAATCATTGTCCTTGCAATCTTTAATATCCATGTGAAGCAGGTGGAGCTGATACAATCACTTCCAATGCAGCTGGCAACAACTGGGTCATATTCTTTCTCACTGTTTCCTGCCAGAGGAGAAAATAAAGCACACACGAAGGCAAAGTGCACCAGTTTTTCCCCTTAATCTTCCCTCCCCAGCCTCCAAATCATGGTTTCTTCAACAACAAAAAAGAAGTCTCAGCCAATCTGTTTCACAGAAGAGGCTGAATTTCTTAGAGTCAGCATTTCCATGTCTGACAAAGTTTAAAAAAGTTAAAAAGGGAAAAAAAAAAAAAAAAAAAAAGGCAGAGATTTCACATGTGGTCTGGCAGACAGCCAGGCAAGGAGTGTTCTTTGGGGTTATTATATTAGGCAGATAACTGTATTTAAAAGTGTAGACATCAACCTGGTTCTGAAGGCTGCAGCACTTGAAATGCTGATGCATGTTTGATGCTTGTGAGAAAATGTCTGACAGTATCTCAAGCCTCTTTTTTCAATTATTTTTTTTCTAATTTCTCACCTGCAATAACTTGGGTGCCAATAGAGTTGCTGGGAGGTGGATACAGGTGCTTCTTGTGGAACTACTGCTTATTTTGAGCTTGCAAATAATTTTCTGTCCTTATGAGCAGCTCTGTGTCGCTGCCTTTAATAGGAGCCATAGTGAGAGTTTGTGTGTGTCACATGGAGGCATCTCTGAGTGAATCAGACTGCACTGGGTATCTTCTCACCCCTTGTCAGAACTTAGTTCAGCAAGGAGGGAGGAAGTGTTGGGACCCATGGATTCTGGTTTGGAAAGTGTGTGTGCAGGGAACTGCTCGGGGGTGTGGGAAAATCCTGTCACCAGCACTGCTGTGCTCTGTAGTAGAGGAGACACATGGGGAGGTGAAGGGACAGGCTTTTGATGATCCTAGGAAATCGACAAGCAGCACTTAACACACTCGAGAAGCAGGAGCCAATGGAGAGATGCAGGGAGCAAGATGACATGGGCTGGGAAGTTTCTTCTCAAGTGCTTCAAGACCAGCAGAAGAATGTCTGTTTGTAATGCTGCTAGATACCATGTATCTGTCTATGTTCCCATCTATAGACAGTATGTGCAAGGCTATATATAAACACCACGGTGGTTGGTATTTTGGCTGATACACTCACAGTTTTGTGCCACATTGAAAGATATTTTTAAATCTTCCTGTTCCAGGAACATCTATACCATGGCAGATGCCATCCAGAGTGGGGAGTGGCTTCTGAAAAGGGAGCACAAGGCTATTACTATGAGCCTTAGTAGTCTATTAGATTATTTATTGCTTCAGTGCCACCATAAGACATGCGAGGTGTGTTATTTCTGCCTGTCACAGTTTTTTCACACATGCAGGCATGCAGCATCTGTCACTCCTCCCTGCGAGTCACCAGCTTTCATTCTCAATGAACTTCTTTCCAGCTGGAAGGCAGGCAAAAATAAAGGCTTCAGGACTATGCAGCTGATGAGCAAGGAATTTATTAACAATTATTTACTTTGGAGTTGTACCTCTGAGGGCTGTCTCAAGTTTGGGTTCCTTCTTGGCCAAGGCAGAGTCACCTCATGCTTGCTGTTGTTTTATTTCAAGGTGAGAATGTCAACTTGTTGTGTCAGGCCCTGTGGAAACATGGTATGAGTCAGACCAGAGTCTTGGCTGCATGAGACAAAGAGTAGCATAGGAAAAAAAGCGAGAAATTACTTGCTCAGGATGTTCTTTTGGGAGTATGTCTTAGATTGTTCAGGCCTCGGTTCATTGGCTGAGGATCTGATAGTGCTGCCTTGTCCTCTTGTGAGCAAGTCCCAATTTTATGTGTCCTTGCAGAACTGTGGGGTGTTTGTGGTGGTTGCCAAGCACTGGCTGTGCCAACCATGCTATGATGGAAGGGTCCAGAGGGTGAATGCTGGTGTTGTCAGCAAGCTCTGCTTGTACACATGAGGGTAATTCTTTGTTGCTCATGCTTTGGACTGGGTTTCAGTGGAATCTTTCAGAATGGAAGAGCCATGACATTGGTGCTTGGAGAGGTGTTGAATGGCCAGAGGGATTCTGCTTCCCATTTGAGGGCAGCCCAGGAGTGGAAGAGTGCTGTGGGTCTATGCTCGCTGAAGGCACAAGGGACTGTTGGGCCTGGACCAAGGTCTTATTCTATTGCCTGGACCAACTTATTCTATCGTTTTTAGTCCATTAATCTTAGAAACAGAGGGATATTTGTAGGGTTTTTATATAGGTGTCCTGTTTCTTGCGTCCATCTTGCAGTTCTGACCTGGATGCACTCACTGTCGTGAAGCCAATGACCACAAGTGGCAATTCAAATGAGAATAAACCTGATACCTCCTTTGAACATGGAGATGGACCTTCAAGTGTTTTTCTGGCACTAGAGGAGTGAGAGTGGCATGTCTTGGGTCTGTCTCTTCTCTCCTATAGCTGGGCATGGGGTTTAGAGCCATGACACTGGGTCAGTTCAGACCACATCCATCCAACCCAGGGTCCACCTCTGCCTGTGGTCAGCAGCAGATGCCAAGGGAAGGCTGTCAGCTTTGTCACATCACAAGCAGAGAGGCACAGCTGCAGCATGCCCTGACCTTGCACGATGCCTTCCCCACTCTGCCGGCGGATGAAAACCAAAATACATAGAGAGCTTTGGCAGAGTGGGCGTGCGTTGGAAGAGCAGAGAGGACAGGGGTGGAAAAATAGCTCTGGTGTCATCTCACTGGGTGCCAGGAAGTGGCCTGGCATTGGAGTGAAAGATGAGCGGGGTCTGTTTCCAGCAGGGCCGGAGGAGCTGGCAGCCCTGGTGTGGTGGCACATTCTGTACATTCTGCAGCCCCGCGGCACACAGGGCTGCCCGGCAGCCTTGGGTCGTGCCACCAGGCATGCAGCTCAGCTGGCATTTCACTGCCCTCATACCCACCAAGTCTGTTTCTGCCTTTTTTTTTTTAATCTCCCCCCACTCTGCTCTTAACTGAGGTGCACTTGTTTATCCATTGGGGCTCTACAGCCTATAAACAGGATGTCTCTCTGTTTCCTTTCAGCCCAGTAACACAAAACCGCTTCAAGTGCAGATAACACTTTAACCCTCCTGCTGGCTGAATGAGCCTTGTGTGGGTCACAGATAGTGCCAGATGAGACACTGTGTGACTGTATGTATGTGCCCACGTATATATATGTATTGCATATTTATCTAGTACATGGATGTGGTGTGGATTTACTATAGTGAACAAACTGACATTGCTGAGAAGGATGTCAGTGCGTGTTTTAGGCAGGGTGGCTGTAACAAGACACCGATTTAAACTGGATCCCAAATTTACATTTTGTGAAAACAACCTATTGTGTAAAACCCAAAGCCTGTGAGACCTTTTTAGGGAAAAAAATTTCTGTGGTCTATTTTGTTTAAATGTTGCTTCCTAAAGATATTCCCACTGTGCCAGAGATCTGGATACTGAGAGCCTGACAGTGAAATGAAGCATATGGAAAGGGATTGTATTAACTAGTGTTTGTAATGCAGAGTGAAAATTTGAAGAGAGGGGAAAGGAAGAAAAAAAAAAAAAGGAAAATATATCACTGTATTTCACAAAATTGTCTCTTTGGAAAGGTATGTTCAGCCTGTGTAAGAGCACTGAGGATAAAGGTTGTTCCCCTGAGGTACTTTTTGATCTTGCAATCACAAATAACAGTAACAAGTAAAATAGAGTTTTAATTTGAGTTGTTCGATATCTTAGCTTTAATGTTCAAGATGTTCAGTGATTTCTATTGATTGTGATCTTGTAAACTCAGCCCTGTATCAAGTTAACTGCTCCCTCAAACCTGTAATTTCCTTTAATACACAGTCTTTAATTTAAAATAAACTTGAAGTTCTGGGCCTCCTGGTTGTGTGAAAGATCTTTTGGGAAAAGGATTCTCTATACAGAGTGGCAACAGGGAGAAAGGTTTTTATGGTATTAGTTTTTGAGCTGGTCATACCAACTTTGAGGCCAGACTGATGGTTTTTAAACACTTGAGGCTGGAAAGCAGGTCACTAGAAAAGAAGTGAATGATGCCTGTTGGTTTTTTGTTTTTTTTGGGGGGATGGGGTCGGTGTGCCCTTAGTTCAAGGGAATTGAGAGCTTATGCTTTTGTAAAAATGTGAAGCTTCTAGCCAGCACTTTAACTGAGTTGTCAGGTTGACTCGACGTCTCCTTTACGGAGACGCACTGTGGATCTGTTACTGAGCCATGGTTCAGAATAGCTATTGAGGAACAAGTTGTTCTGCCACAGCTCCTCTGTGATGCCTTCATCTGCATGCTGCTTCTTTCCAAAATGAACATGCCTTTTTTGACTTAGTTCAGGCTATTTTAGAAGGTGGAGTAAGCTAAAAACACAGAGGAAAAAAGCTATCTTCTTCCCAAAAGAAGATGATCTGCACTGGGCATCTTTTCCGTGAGCTTTCTGTGTTTTGAAGCTTCTGCCCTACCTGGGTGGGCAGTTCCTAAGCCGTGCAGTGGGCCCTGAAACTTTTGGAATTCATTTTATTGGTAACAAGGAGTCCTTTAGAAGATCAGCTGTTTTCTATAAAAAGCAGAGTGATGCTGATTTTAATAGAGAGGTCAGCATGCCTGCCTCCTGTGCCCTGGCTTGGCACATGGTCCTTTGGATGCGCAGGCCGCCTGAGTGACAGGCCATACTTGCACCAGTTGCATAAGGGGTTGACAAAAATTAATAGGGTGATGAAGATGGGGTTCCACCTGCCATACAGATGCCATTTAAATAAAGACATCCTCCTGATCCCAAAAGCATTTACCCATCACAAGGGCTGGCAACACTGGGTAATACTTAAGCTGTTTGGCTTAGCTCATGGAAAACAGAAGTGGATTTCAGCATTGCCTTCCTGGATGGGCAGAGTGACATGGGGAGTGGTCACAGGCCTTTTGGCTTATGGAAAAGCCTGGTGGAGCTGGTGGCCAGGAGAGCAGATGGTGCTGGAGGTGTGGTTGGTGCTTTGCAATAGAAGCTGGTGAAGTGACCTGTCTCTGTAGGCTGCTGGGGCAGCAGAGGGTGTTGCGATTGGGCTTTGCTTTGCCACACTGCTGTGTAACCCCTCCTGCCTCACATTTCCTGTGGTGTTACCCAGCTACCATTGCCTCTCTGGTATCACACTTGTGTCTCTCCCCATCTCACATTTTTTTTTTTTTTAGAAAGTGGGGCTGAATGGCCTGAGATCTGCAACTGGGCTAATTGCACACTCACATGGTGACATTCAGATCAGAGGGATTTGTTGGGTCAATGACAAAGCTTCCTCTTCCCTCTGCCACACCTGGGTTGCTCATCTTGCTCAGATGGTGCTTTCCTGCCTCCACCTCTTTCTTTTTTTTTTTTTTTTTTTTACTTTTGGAAAAGGACCAAGCAAGACTGAGGGGGAAAGGTTCCCAATGTCAAACTGCTTGACCCCACACCCTGCCCTGCTAAGTCCTCTGACCACAGTAGGGTGCACCAACGGAGAGCCAGTGGCTTCCTTACTAGCACTGGGGGAATCACAGAATCCTTTCTACCTTATTTCTTTTCTTGATTAAAAAGTACTTGCTTAAACAGAAGTGACAGCAAATCCTTGCTTTTAGGTACTGGACCTTGGTCTAGAAGGCAACATGCTGGTTAAACATTAACAGAAATGTATAAACTGGGTTTCTGCTTAGATTTACCATGACGGATGGTGCCAACTCCACGTCTTCCTGCTGGAAGGATGGCAGTGCTGAGGAGCTGGTATGCTCTTGGCAGCTGGCAGACAGATAATGCCAGTGGGTGAGAGCTAAGTGCCACAAAGGTATATAAAATGGAGGAGCTTTTACTTCTCACCTGCAACTTTGAGTCCTCTTTATTGAAGTTGGTAGTTTATAGACTTTGGGCAGTTAATACAAGGAGAACAGAAAGGCTGTGGTGTGCTTGAGTTGGTTGGGTTTTTTTGTTTTGTTTGTTGTTGTTGAGTGGGGAGGGGCATGGAGAATACCTTGAGGAAGAATTTAGAGAAAAAGAAAGTTTGAGTGGAAATTGATGAGGCTTTTGGAATACTCTGACTGCTGTGGTCTAATCCTACCATGTTCTTTTCCTATTCCAAATAAGTCTTACATTTATCACAGTATAGCAAGGTTGGAAGAGACCTCAAAGATCATCAAGTCCATTTAGCTCAAGTCTGTAATGCAACCACAAGGTCTTGCAATGACAGGGCAAGGGGCAATGGGTTTAAACTGTCAGAGGGGAGATTTAGACTAGATGTTAGGAGGAAGTTCTTTACTGTGAGAGTGGTGAGGCACTGGAACAGGTTGCCCAGGGAGGTTGTGGCTGCTCCCTCCCTGGAGGTGTTCAAGGCCAGGTTGGACGAGGCCTTGAGTGACCTGTACTAGTGGGAGGTGTTCCTGCCTATGGCAGGGGGTTGGAACTAGATGATCTTTGAGGTCCCTTCCAACCTTGCCATTCTATGATTCTATGAAATGGCTTTTAGGCTGGAAATGCAAGAGGATCTAACTTTTATTTTCCTTAGGCTACTCTGCTAACCTCAGCTGCTTTAGGAGTGGTGTATGGAACACATTGTGGGTTGTAATCAGGGAAGACTCACCATCTACTTTATCAGGATCAGGAGGAGACTGGGCTTGCTGGTGAGCACTCCAAGTATCGATACATGCCGTAGGAGAGGAAGCAGTGTTTCTGTAAAAACTTGTGGGACTGGGAGGAGAGCATCAGAAAAGGGAGCAACACAAGAAGTAATGTCTCTATGTGTAAGAGGTGGATGTTGATCAACTTCTTCACTTCTCCCTGCCAGAAGTCGTTATGGTTACAGGGTGATTATATCCCTATTCTCCTGCCTATTCTTTCTGTGTCTGAGGAGCTGCTTGCTGTCCTGGTCATCTCTTGAAGTGTTTGCCAGGGCTAATGCTGCTCTGTGCTCCATCCATCAAGGTCAAGAACTGGTTTGTGTAGAGAAGCTGTTCTTCCCCATTGCTCACCTTGGCAAACTCTTATCAGGCAGGAGCGAGCTCAAACAGGAAGGTGAACTGGGCTAAAAAAGGTAACTGTTGTCATTGACTTACCTGGAAGCACACAAAGATTGCCTTTGTCTACTACTGATGCTCCAGTGGGTTGAGGAGGTGATGTGATATGATAATCTCCGAGGTCTGTTACCTTTATTGGGTTTGTAGCTGACTTACTGACAACACAAGGAACTTTATAAACTAAAAGCTTTAGTCTTGAACTTTGCACTCCTGTTTCTTGTGTATTAAACTAGAGTGTCTTTGGAGGATTTAACTGTCGTGTGTTCCTGATGCCTCAGCCACTCTTGTGGCATTTAAAAGCAGGATGGATGTTGTATGTGATGTGAAGAAGCTTGGTAAAAGACACAGGAGAACAGCAACACTAGTTGAAAATATGTAGAAAAGAAAGAAGATACAGACTAATCAGGATAGGATAATTTTCTTTGCATTTAAGCATTTGGAAAGAAATGTGTCTGAAAAGTGCTGCTGCATAAGAGAGTAAGAGCAGTGTTGCATCAAACTAGAGGAGAAAGATGAACTGATTAGTTTCCTCACCATCACCACCTCCCCAGTCCTCCGCCCCTGCACTCTCTTGTTAACATTTAAAGTGGAAAAAGTCATCTGCTTTGAAAAATGTCACTTGGTTAAAGCAAAAAAAACAAAACAAAAAACGACCAGACAAAAGTCTAAGCAAATATGTACTATGTTGTGTGGTGGGTGGACTTGTAGGACCTACACAAACACAGTGCTTGGGAGCTGATCCTACTCAAGGAGGAGTGGAGAGGAGTGGTGTGGTGGGACTGAATGTGGCATAGTCAGTTGTTCTGGTGTGAAAACAAGGTACTAAGTGGTTCCTCATATCAAAACTGAGATGTGTTGATTCAGTCCACTGGTTAGTAATATATAAAAGGAGGACCAATGACTGATTTGGTGGGGAAAAAAGTAGAAAAGAATATTAATGTCAGCAGGGAGTAAATTTGGATGTTGGAAGGAGGGCATTGCAAATGCTGGGGTAGTGCAAGCCTGTCGAAATACTCTTTGCCATCACTGGTGGAGCAGAGATTGCTGCTCTGCAGGGTTCAAAACTAGTGCTGGGCAGAAAATGGAATATATCAGGGGGAAAATCTAGAAATAAACAGGAAAAATCACATCCCGTCGTTGACAAAATAACTCCTAAACACATTTCCCCATACTCCCAGTAAAACCCATAGACCTCTCCAGAATCTGAACTTTAGAGCTTCCTAAGTTCCTCTTTAGTTTAAGCAGTACAGCGCAAAGCTCCTTCCCCTCCAAAACTCAAAAATGTTGATGAACAATCATCCATAAATGTTTTTACTTGGTAGTGGTAGATAAGAAGAAGAGCTGATGGGAGATCTCCAGGTGCAGCCTAGATGCTCTTTGCTGCTGCTGACACTGTGGATTTGCTGGGAAGAGGTAGATATGTTTCTGGAGTTTGTTTTGTTGGTGTTTATCATTGTTGTGTGTTTTTGGTTTTTTTTTAATGCAGGTGGGTTCTGTGTAATCTGCGTTTCAGTCTAATGCCGTTGGTCTGCTATTCCTGGTGTCTATGCTTTGGATATTGTGGGAACCTAACTGTGCTCATCCTGCCTTTGGGGTTTTTACCCTCCTCATCCTCTCAGCTGTGTAACTGGTAATTCTGGCTAGTTGATACTCCTTGGCCTCAAACTCTTAATGTTTTCCTGCTTATTTAAGGCATGTCCCCTTCTCCTTTGCTGATTTCCTCATTGCCTCCACGCTATGGATGTGCTCCCGTGGTGCTGGGTGTGAGTTACAAGTTCTTGAGAAAATCTGTGGGTGAATAATTAATGTGGTGTAACACTTAGCTCTCCTACTCCTCTACCCTCCCCGGGGCTGACTGGTAACATTGAATATTCTCCTCTTGAGCTTGTCCTGCCTGTCCCAAAGAACAGGTCTCCTTTATGGGGTTTTCTTTTGTTTCTTTGTTATTTTCTTTCACCTCCTCTTTGTGAGAATAAATAATGGACAAACTGCAAAGAAAAGGTGAAACTACAGGTGAGGAGCTGACCTGTGAGTCCTCGTTGATCTGGTTACATCCTGCTCAGTGGAGAAAAGTTTCTTGCTTGAAAAGGGGTAAATTGAATTACTTCAGCTTGAACTGGTGCAAGGATAAATCCACTCTGTGCAAACAGCTGCACTTGGTTGGGGTCTGGTTGAGCTTCCAGAGAAAAGTTGTGAAGCAGCAGCACCCAGACTTCTGTGTTTGGATGTGCCTGATAACCTGCTCACCTCTTCTGCCTGCTTCCTCCTGACCTGAACAGTGTGTGCTGCAAAGAGGAACATTGCTCCAAAAAGCCTTCTATAATTGCTCTGGGCTGGAACAAAATATTTCTCTGGGTGAAGAGGCTTTCTTGTTACCGTGGCAGATCTGAAGGTCATTCTGACAGCTGTAAAGCATGAGTTTAATGAGTTAGACATGAGGGAAGGAAGGGACAACGAGTGGGAGTTAAAACCTTGGTGGATGTTACAAGCTGGAAAGAAGTGACTCTGAAAAAGAATTCTTGAGGTGTGTGTCTTTGAACATGCAAGAATGATGATGTGAGAAAAGTAGTCTGAAGTGATTGGAACCTCTGCAGCAGGTAATGATGGAGCTACCAAGGACTGACACTCTTGATAGAATATTCACATGAGAAACAATGAAATACTGTGTTCTGTTCGGCAGTGTCTGGGCAGGTGCTATCTGGTGACTAGGGCTGTACATGCACCAGTATGATAGTTTCTCGTGGGTTTGTGGCTCCATAGATGACAAGCCAGGGATTTTCACATCCTCACAAAGTGCTTCATGGGGCTTGGAAAGTATGGGAAATAGCTGTGGAAGAGTCAGTTTGCACCACCCCTTCCTGCTTGTGATACCATCTTTAAGAGGTGAATAGTGGTAGCTCTACAGGAGAGGAGAGAGGAGGGACCCACAGTGATACCACAGTGATTTTTCTCTAAGCCTTCATGTCAGGACAGGGGACAACAGTCTGAGCTGCGTTGATTAGAGGCTACACACTTGAAAACTGAACACTCCTGGGAATTTTGGGATTATCTGATTTATTTATTTATTTATTTATTTATTTATTTACATTTTTTTCCCCCTGTTTGTCCTAAAGCCCTTCATGAAACCACAAGAAGCAACAAGTTTCAAATCCTTTGGGAATTTCATCTGTACACCAAATTCCTGCCACGTGGTCCTATCAGGCCCCCTTGCTCCCTAGGCACCTGAACACTGACAAATGGTTTGGATGTCACTCTAAAGTGCCTGTCTTCTGGTCTGATTTAAAACCAAACATATATTGTGGGCTGGAGCAATGTCTCTGCCTGTGCTCTGGTTTTAGGTGTACTGTCAGGCTGTGTGGTGACATGCACAGGTTGGAGTCTGTGCTGGAGCTCTGGGGAAGTGAGGGAGCATGGTGGTGTTGCAGCATTCCTGGGATTCTGTGTGGTCTCAGAATGGGAGCTGGACATAAAGCATGGTTCATGCAAGATTTGGTCCATCCTCCTCCCCAGAGGTCTGCTCTCTCTCTACAAAAGCAAGCATCTTACTTGCTATCTTTCCTGCCATGTTTCAAGGCAGGTGGGAAGAGAAGAGACGACAATTTGTATGCTTTGTAGGGCCAGATCTTATGCCCTGTGTCGTCCCTTCTGGGCCACTAAACCATTGGTACCTGGCTTTGTGAGAGTCCACTTGGCTGTGGTCATGAGCTGCTTTTGTTTTGATGGTCCTGGCTGCCACTTTGTGCATGAAATCCTAGGGGTCCTATAATACAGATACCCTTGAGAGGTCAAGAAATGTTTTATAGGGTATGTTGGGTTTTGAACCCACAAAATCCCATGTTGATGTTTGTATAATTTTGGGCTCCTTAAGTACTTCCCAGCAGGCCAGTGTGAATGTTGTGTTTTAGTAGGGTGAATGTGGAAATTTGTCAGTGAAAGGCCAAGCTCAAGGTTAGTAGCACAACCAAGGCTGAGATTAATGGATTCTAGAAGCTTGGAAAAGCATCTCTCATTTCTTCACGCCTCAGCTTCCCCTTCTGGTAAGTGGTGCTGTGGAAACCTCCTCCTGGGTGTTGTACAACACAAGCTTAATCTCAGTCAGAGACATACTGTGACAGTGATGGCTACAGAAAAACCTGTTGTTGCTGAGTCTAAGAGGAAGACAATGGGAAATACCCAATGTGTCTGCAAAGAAAAGGAACCCAAAGGGTCCTTTGATCTCAAGCTTTTGCGGCTTTCTCTTTATTTTGCTTGCTCATGCTCCCTGGAGGATTTCTGAAGGAGCTCCAGAATTTGCCCTTGCTGAAAGCCACCTTTCAGAGCCCTAGAGCTCTGGCCTGTTTATCAAACTACCTGGACCAGTTCCTAAACTGAACTACCCCAAGCACATCCAGGCAGATTGTTTCTCCTACTCAGTGGTATTTGTTGTGATGTAAAGCTGGAATGGTTCCTAGAAAGCATTAAAAAGCAAATAATATTAACCAGAACTGAGAAACAGCAACCAGTGACTCGGAAATGAGAAATATGTTACAATGAGAATGGGTCAGTAGGAATGAGGCTGCCTGGTTTCTGCTACTAAATGCCTTGAGAGCCTTGGCAAAGCCTGGGCCAGTAGTAGAGAACATGAGCAATGCACTTATCCATGTGGGAGTGGGAGGCTTTGATTATGGCCGATGCTACTGAACTGGAGCATACTGGGAAAGGCTGGTTCTGCTTGAGCACCCTGAGATGGTGGGCTGGGGAATTGGTGGCTTTGATTCAACATGCTTGCCTGTCAGCTGAGACTGAGCCAACTTACCCATTCCAGGGAGGCTTATAAAGAACATTTCTTTGTGAGGCATTTTGGGATCCTGGGAGGTGTCTCTGTTCCTCGCTTGCAGAGTGCTGTTGATTGCATGCACCAACTGTTTACTTGTTAAGAGACTTACCTGCATGATAACATCTCCTCCCCTTTCCTCCAATACAAGACGTGTCTGATAACTCATGTGAGTGCTTGTAAGGCCAAAGGGGCAGTCAGCCCTTTACCTGTACTGCCATGAAATAAATAACCCACTGAGCTAATTCCCTCCAGCTTGTCCTAATCTCCCCTTGTCCTCATCTGTGTTCATACACACAAGCGCACACCGTCAGCAGTGTGTAATATGCTTCCCCCTCTCAGCTTAAACAAGTAAATCCTACATGACCAAAGCTTTGGAGATGGAAACTGCATCATGTTGGTGGTCTTAGGCACGTGATTCAGGAGACTGAAGCATGACTTGAAAAGAGCACTGGCTTCAAAGAAAATAATGTTCCCTTTTATCGAAATTTCACACTCTAATTTGGGGAAAACCATGTTTTTCAGTTTTGCTTCATGTTAAAGAGATGTGTGCAATCATGTTTGCATTTCACAGTAGTCAGTTTCTACCATGGTTTGTTCAAGACTTTCCACAACAGCCCAGAGAGAAGGAAACTACTGACAAAATTGTTAATTTTCTCTCTCTTTTTTTTTTTTTTTTTTGGTCTTTTTGTAACATACTGAAGAGGAACTCGACACAAGTATACATCCTGAAACTACCTGTGTGGTGTGTGTTTTTTTTTTTTTTTTTTTCCCTCAACTCTTACCCTTTATTGATGCTCAGTTGAACTTGATGATAGAAAGAATTTGTTACTTGGAAATGGGAAGTTGCAACTCTCCTCCTCCTGCCTCTGTCACTCCTGATCTTATTTGCTCTCTTGTCACCTTCAGAGGAAAATGATGTGTTTCCATGCAGGGTCTGGGGGAGGGAAACAGGCTATGTTACAGAAATTCATGTTTAAATCACACAAGAAGTAGACTTCTCTCTTTCCTTTTCAATTTTGGATGGTGCTTGGTTTTCTTCTGGGAGGTGCACTTAACCAGGACAAGTTGCAGTGATGGCTTTCTGCTCTAACTATTTCTGTAGTTTGCCTAATCAGCAAATATCTTGGTATCTGTGTGTTTTCAGAGGGGAAGGCAGGCACTGAGCCTTCAGTTGGAGCAAGGCTCAATATCACTGTACATCTCATGTTCAGTGCAAGACTTTCACAGAGACCCTCCAGTTCAAACCCCCTCACCTCTCTGCATGACAGTGCAGGCTGAGACGTCCTCCCAGCTGTGTGAACTCCTGGGCTGCTGGAAATGCAGGGTCACATTGTACACTATATAGAATCATAGAATGGTAAGGTTGGAAGGGACCTCAAGGATCATCTAGTTCTAACTCCCTGCCATAGGCAGGGACACCTCCCACTAGTACAGGTCACTCAAGGCCTCGGAGGAGGATCCATAGTTGGGGGGAAAAGCCCTGATGTTGTGTTGCAGAAGGGAATGGTGTTGGCTGATACCCTTTTGTGCAGCAGCTCTGGTAAGCAGCACCTTTGGGCTTGACCAGACACAAAACTGATGGGTCAGGCAGCTCCATCATTTCTGGAATCCATTTTTCCGTGTTGAGAAGAAATAGTTTAAAAAGGTTAACGTGGGTTTAAATTGGACACGAATGCCAGGCACAGAGAAGTTGTAGGTGCATTGAAAGATGTGGTTTGCTCTCCTCATCTTGAATCCACAGAGATGTTTCCTAATGTTAGTTTCACAAGGTCAAATCCAATGGAAAGAGTGATTTCAGGAGGTAAAATAGTAATCCTGCACTGCTAAAGAGCATATTGAAGCAGAGTTGGTTTTTATTCAGATAGGGTTTCTCCAAAAGGAGAATTCTGTGGAGCCACTGAGTTGGTGGAATCCACTTGGCAGTGGCATTTCATGGCTTGCTATGAAGTGTGTCTTTTCCCATGCCAACTTCATGGATGTAGGAGCAGCTATACTATAATGTGGGTCTTTGAAGAACAAGAAAGTGTGATGCCCTCTTACCTTGAGGGATTTGGATTCTGCCTTGGGCTACTGAAATAATTGTCAATGTCAACATCTGGCCTGTCATTTTTTTTCGTTTACAAACTTGGTTCTTTTTGAGATTTTAATGTCTCAGCTGTTCTGGATCACACTGAGAAACAGCGTGCCCCCATGCAGGCACTCAGCATGAGTGCTTCACTTGTTTGCGAAGTCAACATACATAATAATAATTTATTGTATTGCCTTGAGACTGGGAAAACCCCAAAATGGGAAAACCAAGCTCCTATATAATTGGAGGTATTTTCTATCAGACAAGATGCAGAAAAAAATGTACTTGGAATTAACTGTAATAGCAAGAGAGTAGCTTGTGAAATGAGAGGTTGTGCAAAAGGGTTTTGTTTAGCTGAGGCTCTGTTTTGAAGCACAAGAGCTCCTTGATGACGTCTGGTTCAGATGCCTTTTGGTCATTACAGTTGTCCTTCAGCCTACCTTGCTGGGCAAGAATAAAGAGTGCTTCTACCACTTTTTGCATCCTTCCTTGCTCTTGCCTCTGCAGTTGTCCACGTAAGACAATGCTGCTCTAGCTGCTGTGGCCAGGGGATGTGCTGGATTGTGTGGTGGTGGCTGTGAGCACAACAGGACCAGTTAACTGTAGTCCTTTGTGAGCGATTGGCTGCAGCATCGCGCTGTAACCCTGCTCTTTCATGGCACAGTGAACTGACAATCTGGCCCAGGAATCCAAGACTTCACTGGGTTTGGCATGGAGCATCCTGGGAGGAAAGGGATGCTGGTGGAGTCCTAATATAACATTTTTTACCAGTGTCTACATTGTATTGCTCTCTTAGGCTTCAGAAGACCACAAGCATCTGAGAGACCTGAAATGGCATGCAAGCTCAGCAGTTGCAGATGCCCAGTGAAGAAGTGTGGTGGAAGACTGGGAGGAAATTGCTGTCTCCCTCATGAGTAACATGTTGAAACATGGCATCCCATTTGAAGCTGAGAGTCTCCTTGGTTGTGGGTCTCTATGTCTTTGTACATGTGAACATAACTTAGAAGTGTTTTGTGCTGTAACCCATACCCCTTTAGGCAAAGTGATGGCACAAAAGGGAATAGTGAAAGGTGTTCCTGGTACCTGCTGCGTGTGCATGACCCAGTGTGGTCCAGAACAGATGCAGCTGGCCCCGGGGAGATCTTTGCCTCTTTGACAGGTCTGTATCTTCAGTGTTACAGTAGCTGCAAGCCCTTGGATCACTTACCAAGTCTAAAACCTAGACTTAACCCTTTATAAAGTCCCTGTGGCAGATAAACCCTTTTCAAACCTGAAAGTGGTCATTTGAACCTCTGGGTGAAACATTTTGGTTCAGAGGTGGATGTAGAATCAAGCCTAGTCTGCAACTAGGCTGAAGAAAGGTCTCCTGAGGAGATGAGCTCTGTGTGTGTGTGTACAGCATCCCTACAAAACAGGATCTGGCGTAGCAGGGTATTTCTGTCCAGGAAGGCATGTAAGTATATGCTTAAGTCCTAAGGAAGTTAAAGCATATTAAAGTTAATCATGTACTTAAGTGATTTTCTGAGTTGGCCTGGTTCTGCAATGGCACATAAGGCTCCCTTGAGTTGGGATCCACGACTCTGTTCTGTAGTTCCTTTCTCAGGCTTGTGCTAATTTATTTATTTTCTGTTCTTCCCTTAAGGATTGCCTGTTTTGGCTTTATTGCTTTGCAAGGTATAGGAAAAGATGATATGAAAACTTAGAAGCATGTGAGCAGCACAGTCCTTTGAAAATGACAAAGAGAATTTGTACCATTCCTTTCCAAAGGGCTCCATGTAGCATCAATGAGACAGTAACAGGATGTTTCACTGAAGGATACTGTTGGAGTCAAAATGCTGTCTGGAAAGATCTGAGTGACAGTGTGCTTAAACCTGTGTGGTGCAATCTGCTGCTACAGATTGCTTGAATGGATTTCCCACCCCCCTCCTTCCTTCCTGAAGTCTTTTTGCAACGAGTAGAATGCTTACAGCATGGATTTGTGTAATAAGAATAATAAGCAGGTGCATTGTATAGTATTTAAGTGGAAAGCAGCTGCCTAGCAGGGAGATGTAATGTGGTTACTGCTGCGTAAGGATTGTTCCCCAAGCACGTAGAAGTTTTCCTGTGTGTGAGGTTATTTAAGGTGAATTCCAAGTCAGGTGGATGAGACCCTCTGCTCCTGAACAGAGGTGGTTGGTTTTTTTTTTTTTTTTTGTGGGGTAGAACTTTTTATATTTCTAACAATAGACAGTGCTAATGTATAGGTTCTTCTTAAGAAGACTAACGTTTTGCCTGGAAGTAACAGGATCGTCTGATGAATGCTTGAGTGTTGCTAATGAAAAGGGGTGGGAGAAGAAATTACCTTTAATAAGGAGTTTAAGTGACATTTTTCTTAGAGAATGCCACCGTGTTTGATTTTCACAGAAACAAGAAACTGGAGGTGTTCATAAGGCAGGTGCAGTGCAGCTGGGTGCCTGAAGAGTTGCCTTGGCTACTTTTCTATGTGCCTTGGTACTTACCCATCTTTGCTCTACTACAGCTTGGTGCTTCCTGGAGCTCAGCAGCCCTGGCCAGCAGCGTCCCTTGCTGTCTGAGGACAGCCCAGCAGATGCAGCTGTCCTGATGTTTCAGTCCATGTTTGCAAAGCGCTGCCCGTTCTTGTGTTTCGTGTCCCATCTTGGCCTGGTCAGGAGTAAGCCCTCGTCTTGACCACCCACGTCCTCTGGTACGAAGGCTGCCAAGCAACTTCTAGCTGAAAAAACTGTTAGGAAAGGGAATGAGTTACTTTCTGGCTTGCCTTTTGGAACTCTGGTCTTCAGTCTAGGCAGATTGTCTTTCTAGTTCCTTGTTGTAGTAAATCCAACCTTGCCAAGACAAGCAGTGATGTTGGATGCTTTTCTAATGGAGTTCTCTCTCCAGTGTTGGCCCAAGGGAAACCTTCCAGCTTCAGGTCTCCCTAAAGAGAAGGCTTGTGCCTTTAATGGTACTGGATGACCCAGTTCACTGAGGAAAGTTCTCAGCTAATGTTTAAAATACACTAACACAAATAGCAAGAGAGTAGGATCTTGAAGCTTTCATCTCCACATATGATGTAGTGCTGAAGGCTTGTTTGCACTATGCTGACGTCTCCTAGCTCTGCTGATGCGTATTTCTGTGCATCAGATGTCTCTTTGTTTCTGGAAGAGCACTAGCACAAAAGCAGATGTGGCAGTCTAGAAAGAGGACCACAGACTACTGTCTGGAAACCAAGGAGGTTGGCAAAAACTGCAAGATACCATCTTTGAACTGAGTGTCCAGACTCTCTCAGCAGTATCAGCTCTCAGGTCCTGTTAACTCCTCATTGTCTGCACACCCTAAAATGGGATTAAAACCCAAGCTTGAGGTGTCACCACAGAAGGGGTGGTTGGTTCTTCTTTTAATGAGGACGGTCTTGGTTGTTTGGAGCATGTGTCTATGATAAGGTGGAAAACAGGACAAACATGAGTTCTTTCTTTGACTGTAGTACTTTGTGTCTCTGACAACCCACTGCTGCTCTGGGTGCCTAAATTTCCCTCTCAGGAAATGCAGTAATAGTTTGTTGTAGGTGTGTTATGACATTTGCAGTGAGCGTGTTCCTGCACTCTATGGGTACAAAGCTCTAAGTCCTTGGTGGGTTTGTTACATTACTGTGTTTTAACCTGATAAATTCCAGTAATGCTGTGAAGCAAACCCCAGAGCTATTTTAGTACATGAGAGCTACTGGTCCCAGTGTAGATTTCTGGCCTGAACTGCAGCTGATTATTTCACTGATACTTTGAAGCTCTGGAAGAGGAATCAGCATCCTGCTCAGGGTGTCAGCAGCACCTCAACTATTAAGGAAAAAATATGGGCTTATGTCAGAGAAGATGAGGGAGGAGTGGTTGTAAACCAGATATGTTTTTTGAGGAATGCTTGCAGGTGACCCATCATGATTTTGCTCAGATGTTTGTTGATGAAGTTTCTAAGGGTTTTGGCCATTTGTAGTGTCTGAGCACATGAGGATTCTTCTACTGCAGCAGGAAGCAGAGTTTTTTAAGAAAAAGAGCAGCCTGGCTTGGCACCAGCCAGGGTATTGATGCCCATCTGCCTATTCAGAGGTGGACATCATAGCTCTTTGGATGCAAGTAATGTAGGAGATGACAAATTCTGAGGTGAGAGGGGGAATATTTGTCAGTGCAACTGCCCTATGTAGGATAAATACTGGGGCATCTGCTTCAAAGGGGAGAAAAGTTCAAATGCCTATGTAGCACATCTGGAGTGTTTCTAGAAGAGACACTCCACAGACTCCACCTCCTGTTCCTGGGTAGCTGGATGACATCCTGTTGTTTCTGCCTCTGCTAAAGGTTAAAAGTAGTCTGGTTAAAATCATGATTGACTGCAATGAACTGAAAGTTTTCTGGGATTAGCCGAGGACCCTGGTACCCAGTTACTGCTCTCTATATACTTATTCCTCTTTCCAGCTCCACCGAGTGCTCTCCTTCAGAGGAGTTCTGTTTTGTGATGCATCTTTTGGCTACATTATTTTCCTTGCTGGCTTGCACTTGCTCAGCTCCTCTTGGTCCCATGTGCTTTCCCTAAGCCCCAGCCCATTTACTTCCTGCCACATCCCCACACCCTTCAAGAACTCCTTTATCTTCCCATCCAGGACTGAGTGTGATGGGGTAGCGTAGCTCCAAACTTCATCTTTTGAGTTGGTTTTGTTTTTTACTTTCCATTTTTGTTTGGTTTTGGTTTTTTGTTTGGGGTGTGTGTGTGTGTTTTTTTTTAATTTTTTTTTTTTTTGGCAGTTTGTTGTTCTTGAGCTTCCATTTCTCCTGTTTGCAAAATGGGGATAATGCTATCTTTCCTAGGGCTGTGAGGCTGCAGAGAGGCAGCTCATTATCCCAGCTGAATGTTAGCTGAGTCGAGGTGACTGTGTATGCTCACAACCACCTGCAGACACGAGGCAAAGCCCTTTAGCTGAAACCACCGAGAAGTCACTTCACCCAAATCTGTTAAGCCATGGTGACTTTTGGTTGCAGCCACCTTGGTATTTAGAAAGTTTTCTGGTGTCTGGGAAACAAAGTGTATTGTGGGGTTTATTAGTTTTAATTCTCATGTTTTCAAAATGCTGGAGATGTCTGCTGGGGAAAAGAAAGGAGGTTTTGGGGTTTTTATGCTATCAAGCCAGCCCTGGACATGGTGCAGACAGCTGGGTGGTTGCTGGGGACTTGCCACCTTAGCTGTGATATTTTAGCAGACATGGCTTCAAGTGCAATTTTCTTGAAGCCCTTTGCAGCCCTACAGTGAAGGGAATTATAAAGTGTTTGCACAGCCTGGCTTGGAGTTTCTGAGCTTATGAAAATGAACAGTGTAAAATGGTTTTGGCAGGCTTTTAAGAGCAGCTGTCTAGACACACGAATTGTCATATAACGATGGATCTTCTTCATTTGGGTTGGGCATCATCATCCTTCCTTACAGCAGCAAGAATTGATCTGAATCCACCATTCTGTCTCTGGAAATAGCCAAGACACTTTTTGTCAAGTAATGTCACATGTCCTTGTGAAGGAAGCTTCTGTCCTTTATCAAAAATGATTCTGCATCTGTCCAGAGCAAGAATGGGACTCAGTTCTGTTGGGTGCTCCCAATATGGCTTTTACTGCTGGTGTGCTGCAACGAAGGGGAACAAATTTGTCCTCTCTTTCCAATGGCAAACACTGAAGGAATCTGGGTCTGTTGTTTTGGGTCACCATCATTGTGTTGGGAGGTCAATTCTGCAACATCACAGCTCTGGTAGATGTGGGAATTAGTCCTCATAGCATATCTCTGTGGTTGTTTTCTGGCCCCTGGATTTATGTCTGCAGGCTGCTTTGGCTAGTAGATTGGGTTTGGTTTGACTGTCAAGGCCAAACCTTCTGCAGTGGTGGGAGAGCTGTAGGAGTGACTGTATTTGGCTGACAGCAAAGTTTTGCCTTGCTTGCTTTCTTTTGTGGTTCAAAGTCAACATCAACAGTGAAATAAAAGAATAAAAGGAATCCCAAACTCCAAAACTCCTGGGCGACTGGGCTGCAAACCTGTGAGGGCTGAGAGGAGAAACACTCAGAGAACAAGAAAGCATGAGCCTCACATGTGATATTTTTGATCCTTAAGGCTCTTGTGTTCTTCAGTAGTTTTGTAATGAACATAGATGATTTCCCTGGCAACTCTTCCCTTGGGAAAGGCCAGCCCAGCTGATTGCCAGACCTCTGCCTAGTCAGTGGCTCAGCTGCAGAGATGTGGCTCTCTTGTTGAACTGCTAGTCCTTGAAAAGACAGAGGGGCATGTTGTCTGTTAGGAAGTGGTGGGGGGAGAAAGAGTTTTCCTCTTTCTCATGGATTGAATAATTTAAAGTCCTATAAAGAAGAGAAAATAGGTTCAAATCTCAGCATTGCTGACTGAGCCCTCAAAGGCAGTGGTTACTATATTGAGGCACAACAAACTAGGGTTTCTCACTGGCTTCTTATCCCATTTTCATCCTGGCTGGTGGCAGGGCTGCTGTGGGCAGGTGTCGCAGCATGCAGGATGATTGCCTTTTCAGGAACTGTTGGGCAACCAACACACTGCCCAAGAAGTGTGGGCATGCTTCTGCTTAGCTCTTGTGAGTGGCTGTGTGGGTCTGCTAATCCTCCCTACCTCTCACCCCTCCAGCTCCTCTGTTCAGCGAGAACTGGCACCTCCTGAGAAGTTCCAGCCGTGTTAGTCATTTATTGCAAGGCTTTTTTTCTTTTTCTTGGTGTGTGTAGTGTGGTGGGTTTTTTCTCTTTTTTTTCTTTTTTTTTTTTTTCTTCATTAATGATGTAGCATTTGGGCAGTGGGAGTGAGGAAAGTTTCCAAACCAACTACTTGGAGGCAGGATGGTCACAGAGCACCTACTCAGGGGCAGGAGGTGATGTCCCTTAGGGGACCAAGAGTGGTTGGTGCTGAGCCTCAGGGTAGTGTGTGGCTTGTTGCACTTCAGGGACAAATACTCTTGGTGAGATGAATGTGTGGGCTTGTTGGCAGTGGGCAAGGAAATATTCATTCTTGCTTCTTGCAGCCCACAACTTTTTTTTGCTAATCATTTCAGCTCACAGGAAATTTTATTTTACTAATTTTTGTTGCTGTTGGGTTTTTCATTCAGCTGTTTTTTTGGTTTTTTCTTTTTTCCTCCTTTAATTGTTGGAACTGTTTTTAATCCTTGACCATAATAAAGCCACACTGTTAACACAAGCAGCAGGGTAGCTGGAATTGCAGCTCTACTTCAAGCTCTGCTTTTAATTTCAGGCTTTTATTAATAAGGCTAGAAATCTTCCCATCCCTTAGTTGAGTTTCAGCTATCTGTGTCTTCAAGTTGCTTCTCTGTTAGCTTTGGAGCATCCCTGACTCCAGCTGAATACAACAGGTAAAGGTCGAAGACTGAATTTGGACATCATGAAGAGGTTTTTGGCCACTGTTCTTCCTGATCCCTGATGAAGGCAACTCTGTACAGGTGAAACGTTGGGAGCAGGCAGCTGCAGGATGTAGGACTGGATTTCAAGGAGAGGGTGACAATGGGGAACCACAGACCACGGGTGCAAGAATTGGACTTGACATGCTTGGCAGAGACAGGAGGACAGAACTGTGTGATTGAATGGCTTTGGGTTGCTCATAAGCTGCTGCCCACTGCCATGGTTCTGCAGCCAAGCATGAGTGACTTCAATGGTCAGTTCTGTCATCCAACCCATCAATCTCCAAAGAGTAAAGCTAGAGTGGTGCTGATGGAGGATGTCCTGCTTTTGCTCAGTCAGTGTCCTGCCCTCTAAATGTCTTTGCAGGGATTGAAAGTATTGGGATCATCCTCTCTTTTTTTTCTTTAGATGTCTGTAAGCATGGAGGCAGCTTTGGTGTATCTGTTCTCCTTAGCCTGATACACAGACACATACAATAGTCAGTTGAAGTGAAACATGAGAATCTTGAAGCTGGTAAAAAAAACTGAAACAAATGTCACCCAACCTGTAATTCAGAGCACAGGGCATGCTATAGAGGCTCCTGAGGCCAATGACCTAAGATCCAAAGGCAAACTGGATGGTTCTGTGTGCATGAAGAATTATTTCAGTGCTAACAACTACCGGCAAAAGAACGAAATAAAATTGAGAGCAAGATTAAATCTCCTGTCTTGGGATTAAATCAGTCTTTATATTTTGGACAGTGGAATGAGATGGTATCTGGGTCTGAAGGCTGTGTACCTGCTTGTTATGGAAAATTTGCATCATCCTTCAAGGCATCAAGAACTGGCCTGGATTGAAGGCAATGCCCTTGAGCCAAGTTGCTAATTTCTTTAAGGTTCCCTGTCTTTTTTCTAGCTGTATTGTGGCCTCACTTGGAACCCTGAGGTCTGGGTGAGGAAAGCAGACAGAAACATGTTGCTCTGAAGTAGCTGAGAGTAAGAAATAACATAGATAGTTGTACTGATCATTTCATGTCTTCTGTATGGAAGGAAAAGCCAGGACTGAACTGGAGAGAATGCAGATGTTGGCAGTATGTCTGTGGCCTTTCTTCTTTCCTGGAGCTGTTTTTCATGGTCTGATGGTGATGAATCCCACTTTTGTCTCCCCATCTCTGTGGTGGTTGTCACCACCGTCCTGCAGGACGAAATGAGAACTGCTTTTCTGATGATGAACAGGGCTGAGAAAGGGCAGTTGATGCAGATTCTTCCTGAGTCTTTGTGATCCAGGATTTCCTGCCTTTGGCAGAGAAGTGTGTCTTTTTCTTTTCTCTTTGCTCCTACAAAGAATTCTGGCTGCCCAGAGCAGCCTGTTGTTTACAGTAGAAGCAGCAATAGCAAAGGTTTAATTTTTGTTTTTAATCTAATACTGCAATTGCATCCTGGGTATGGAACTCCCAGTCAGGTGCTGAAATTGCTGCAATGGAGTTGAGATTGTCAGGAGCTCAGGAAGAGTTTCCAGTGATTTGAATCTCTAAAATGTGATCCCACCCTCCTCTTTATAACCTGTGTGTGTTAAAGAGGACTGATTTCTCTGTGGCCGAGGGCACATAACCCTCTTGGTCCCAGGTGCACATGCTGAAGCCAACATGAAGATTGCCTTTTCTCTCCAGTGCAGGTATGACTTGAAGCAGCCCCTTAGGACTGCAGCTGAAATACTTTCAGTTTTTTATTTAGCAGCCCTCTTCCCTCCGGTGTGATTAAGAAAATTATTGCCTGTGCCTGTGAACATGTGCAAGCATCTCTGCAGGAGCACTTACTGGGCTCATCTAGTTCAGCTTGCTCCTCTCTTTATCCTTCATCTCAGGAGTGTGATGTCTGAGCCTGACACTCTGTGGTGTATGCAGTAGCCTTTTTTTCTAGATGGATTGATTGGATTTCCAGTAAGGACAGAGACTGAAGTCTAAGGGCACTGAGCTGTCCAGCCTAGCTTGCTGTGCTCAGCTCCTTATATGACCAAAAAAAAAGGAAGAGGAAAAGAGTGCTCAGCGTGAATACCAGACATACAATGCATTCCTCCCAGCTGCAAGCTGGGAACTTGGTTTTCCCTGGAAAGTGGACTCTGTGTACATCCATTATTTCAGGCTCTGGATGTTTAGCAGGCAGAGGGAAGCCAGTGTTGAGCTGGCTCCAGGCAACACTTACTTGTCTTGTGTGAAGGAATTTTGTTTCTCTGAGGGATTTTTTGTTGTGGGGCAGAGGAGGTAAAGGGGTTGGGATCAGGAAGGAGATAGGAGGCCAAATTGTCCTGAAACTTGCTGTGATTTGGCAAGCTGCAAGCAGGTAGACTGCAATTACATTTATTTTCTTGGCCTAAAAAATCAATCTGATTCATCATTAGCCTCTGCCTTTAGATTATGTGTTCCCTGAATAGCATCTTCCAGTTAGTGGGAGGCAGAGGGTAGACAAGGGAATCGATCCTGGTGCTTCATTCATAGTCTGGCTTCAGCCTTCCCTCTGCATGCAGCTTGCATTGCTAGAGTAACTACGGGTATGAATGGCTGGGTGCACTCAATGGCTCAGTCAGTGCAAAGCACAGGCTGTGATACAAGTCTTGATAGGTGTGAGCCTGCTGCCAAAGCTTGCCAGAGCTCTGGTTTATTACCTTGGGTTTAGAATCTCCTGGAGGGTTTGAATGAGGAAGGGCAGGCCAGTCCATCATCTTTCCTGGTTTGCCACTGACTCGTGGTGTGCAAAAGCATCTCCTTCAACACAGGAGTTGAACTGCCATGGCAGGTATTGTGGTTTCCTAGATCCTTTTGAAGCCAAAGCGTGGACTGGAAGCCACAGCAGAGTGAATCACGGCACTGCCTCTGCTTGGGCAGCCTGCCTGCCTGCCAGCACCTGGGGCTGTGCTAGCAGGGACACCTCCAGCCAGCCTTCTTTGTGCTTGCTGCTGAAGGGAGAGCTTTTACAAGACCACAGATGCAACCTGCGCTTCCTGGTGCATCTTTCTGTGGGTGCTCTCTGTGTTTTGTGAAACGTGGGAGAATTGGGCAATTATCACTCAGCCAAAAGGCATTTCTAGTAGGGAACAAAACAGCCTAACAACTTTGAGTCATGTTTTATTGCCTTGGGATCAGAGTGCCTGGAAAGCAATTCTCTATTGTCTCTTTACAGGCCTTGTGGAGGTAATGATGCTACTTAATTTCACAAGCTCCTTTCATCTAGCTCCTGCACTGTGCTTTCCCATCTTGAGGATGGGCTGTGACAGCACTTGACTAAGGCAATCTGTGTAGCCTTGTGAGGATCCCATCTGTTTCTTTGCTTGACAGCTGGGTTGTTCCACGTTACTTGCCTTCTTTCTTCCCTGTAAAACCAGCACATTATTAGGATCCAAAATAGTAGCTCCTCTGGGCCATGTTGTAATAGGAGAGTGTTTCATGATGACAAGTTCCTGCATTGCATGAAGGCGAAGCCCTTTTATACATGCAAGGAAATAGCAACAATCTGCTTGCGGGTCATGGATGGCTCAGCTCTTTGAACTTCTACATTACCAAGTGTGTTGTCTTGGTTCTTAGAGAATGTGCTTTGCAACAAGCACTGTAAATTATCCAGCAAGGATAATGGAGGAGTTTGATGGTAGAAGAAAGATAAACAAATGGCAAATTTATGCTACTGAAAACATCTGTTGAGTATTCTTGTTACTCTTTCTGTCTCCATCCCCACACACATCCAAAGGTTTGTTTAAAGCCAGGTAGAGTAGAGACTTTTTATTTTTCCTTCTAAGTGGTCCTTAGGCTCTTGGGAATAGATAGCTATGGATGCTAGGGGTGACATTTGGGGTAGAACTGGCAAGTGTTGCTTGTTGACACCATATTAAGTGCATTCTTCAGCACTTAGATAAGACTTAATGATGCTCTTTGTGTATTAGCCAGAGGTCCCTGAGAAGCTGAGCAGTGAGCTTGGTGAATATTTGATCTAGGGTGCTGCTGTGTTTTGAGTATCTGAGCTCTTTATGGAATTGAGGTGGATGATGGCTACCAGCTGAGAAGATTAGGTACACTCATAGCATCCTGTGGAAGGTGACAGTGAGTGCTAACCTGGGTGCAGGTTGGGCATTGTGGCTGCTCATCATGGGAAACTGGTGAGCCTGTTGGGAGAAATGGGTGTCAGGACTCTAGTCCTGTGTCTCCAGTGGATGCATTGCTTGCAGAAGGCTTTTGGCTGCTGCAGATACCCGACCTGTGTGCATGGTTAAGGGCCATCATGAGTTTTGTGGATGCTGAAAGGTCACAGCCTTTCTTTCTTGCTTCCATTTCTACTAGGTTTAGATGGGAGCATCTCTCCCCTGGTTGCTTTTCTGGTGCAACAGAACACTGGAAATTATGGAAGAGAAAGAGACAGGCGAATGGTAAAAATACCTGTAAATATTTTTTTTCCAGAATGTCATCTTCTTGCTGGAGAAAAAAAAAAAGTCACTGTAATGAAGGCAAGGCAAGCAGCATGTTTACACCCTCTAAGTGCAGGGAAATGATGTGCTTCTGTTGCTTTGTCTTTATTTTTGTGATACTGCTTTAAGGTGTCTTACCAGAAGCAGGGGCTGTCATTACTAGAGAATCCTGTAAAGCAGCTGTAATAATTGCACAATGTTCCCTATTGCTATCAGTTTTATAATTATTCATAGGGTTGTTCTTTTTTAAAGCCACAAGGGACTGTTTCTGCACGCATCATTGATTTTGCTAATAAAATCTTATATTTTAATGGCACATTTCATTGGAAAAACATCAACTGCTCCATAAAATTAAGACTTATAGTATCATGGGATGGGAATGTTTCCTGTTGTCTTGATGGAGAGATTGATCTAAACAGATTTATTTGGTGGCTTAACAGCTGTTGGGGAAGGTTACAAAATCAGATGCTTCATCTCCTCTCCACCAGCCTCTCTGACCAGGGGTTTGGACTTTGGCATCCAGCTCTTACCCTTCATTTTCTCAGTGGGCTACTGTGGCGGACTGACGTCCGTCCCCTGGGCCTGACCGTGATGCCGGAGGGTGCTGTGTGGCTGCTGCTGAGCTCAGTGTGACTACAGGAACATAACCAACTGTGTGACTCCAGCCTGGCATTGTGCTGGAGGATGTGCCACAGCAGGTGCTTGCACATGTTGAGCACAATCATCCCTTGCCCAATTCCCTTATTTCTTGAGGCATCAGTTCCCTCTCTCCCTTCCAAGTTTTGATTTCATTTTCTTCCTTCCAACCTATGAGAAGCCCGATGTAGCTTCTGGCCTCTGGCTCTGAGCTTTGCCAAATTGTGCCTCTGCTTTGTTAAATGTTGCTCCCAGTTTCCCTGGGCTTCCAATGACTGCAGTGATTAGTGTGCTGGGCACAGAGGAGCAGTGAGGCTCCCTGGGCTGCCATCACTCCATGCTCCCTTTGCTCAGGAGGGTGTGAGGACTGGCGGATCTGTGGTTTGCAGATGAGGTCTCACTGCATTGCTCTGGGCTGCAGATGATGGAGGGTGTGTTGGAGGAGGATGTCCCCTAAGTGTGGAGGTGATGCAGCTCTGTGCCTACAGATCTTCACTTGCTGCAGGGAGTGTGGATGGTGTTTAAAAACCTGCTCAAAATTATTTCAGTGCAAAGTATGGCAAGAGGAAAGCTGTCAGACCATGACCACTGTGTTGTCCCTGGTGGTCCTTCCATATGAGGTTCCTACTTGACTACTGTCACCACAGACCAGACAATGTTGTTTCTCTTCAGGCTATTCAAGGACCATGGACAGGTTAAACTACCACATCCAGCATCAGCTAGAACATCTCGGAAGCCCCAGACTGAGTTTTCTCCAACTCTTGCTAGCTGAGCTCTAGAGGAGTGTGGATCAGCAAAACATTGGTTGAGATCCTGCTGCGGGCCCAGAGCACATAACAGGGCCTAGAATGAGGTGAATCTGGGCACTGCTCTGGTTCATTTTACCAAATGCCACCCTGTCATTAACTATCTTTTCCCCTGTAAGGCAGCACTGGTGTTGAACTGGCAGTCGGAAAGCCACTGCTGAGCCAAAACTCCAGTCCTGTATTTTGCAGTAATTAGCAGCTTTGAGGATGTCCTTAGTTCAGCAGAAAAAGACGAGGGATGACACAAGACTGTATTTTATTGTATTTGTTTATTCAGAGAGATTATTTGTGTTGTATTCCAGGGAATATTCAGCATTCAGGTTTGTAGAGTTGAATCCAATTTAGTTTTACAGGAGGCAGCCCAGTTGTCCATAGCAACCTGAAATTGATTTCCCCCCCTGCCTACTGAAAGCTGTTCCCTCTTGAATCATCCCTTTAATTTAATACAGTGAACAGGATGTCCCTGCATGCGGAAACTTTTTTTTTTTAACAACAAGTAACCTAGGCAAAAGAAAATTGAGTAACAGCCTTGACTCCGTCTTGACTACTGCCTGGCACTAGTCCTTTCCATGCTGATTCCTTGTGCATTGTTCCAGGTGCTAGAGACCATTATCGGTATCAGTTAATCACTGCTGTCGTGCAGGGAGACCTCTCTCTGTGCTCCAGCCGCTTTCACCATCTCTTCTCAGCAACAGGTCCCTCTTCAGCATGAAACCCTTCGGGCTTCTCTCCCCAGTGTGTGCTATGTGGGTTGGCCTGCTGTGGGCGACTGCTAAAACATGCATTCTTTGTGGTCTGTGTAGCACCAGTGCTGTGCTTTCCCCTTACCTACAATGATCCCTGCAGGTGGCTGCAGTGAGGGTGTGCCCCTTGCAATGGCAGCGTGCTGCATGGCTTTTCATCCCAACTCAAAGGCCTGGGGCGTGCTGCTGTTGAGAGCAATGACTTTGTTGTTAGGCATCTTCCTCACCTTTTGTTCACTAGGGCGCTTAGGACTGGGAGCTGCTGGTGGCTCTGCTGCAGAGACCCAACTCGGGTGAGGTAGCTGCCTTAATGCTGGTGTGCATAGCCTGGGGCACATACAGGCCTGGAGAGAGCTACCTGCTCTGTGTTGACCTTGCTGAATGTTTTAAACTCAGAAAGCATTGTAATACTGCTGCCAACAAGCTTTTCTGACTCCTACCAGTTTGGCTCTGGTTTCTCATACTAGGTCTTTGCTTCTGTCAAAACCTCTTTTTGCCAGTCTGTCCAGCTAAAGGAGAGGAGATGCTTCAGAGGAAGCTGGTTGGAAGGCTTTAGGGAAGAATGGGTAGAACTGCAGTACTATTTTTGCTCTTATTTATAAAAGTTTTGTGTCCTTGCTATCTTTGTGGACTCCAAGGAAGTGCCTTGTCTTCTCAGAGGAGTGCCAGAAATGAGAGGTTTGGGGCATTTGTAGTTTTGCTGTCTGGAAGAACCTTTGAGTACATTTTGGAAGAGCAACAGCTTGCGTATGGTCAGCAGAGACTGCAGCCTTTTCCCACAGTTAGAAACACAGAATGGTTTGGGTTGGAAGGGACCTCTAAAGGTCATCGAGCCCAACCCCTTTTGCAGTAGGCAGGGACATCCTCAACTAGATCAGGCTGCCCAGAGCCTTGTTGAGCCTCACCTTGAATATCTCCAGGGAAGGGGCCTCAACTACCTCCCTGGTCAACATGTTCTACTACCCTCATGGTAAAGAACTTGTTTCTAACATCCAATCTAAATCTATTCTTCTCTAGTTTGAAACCATTGCCCCTTGTCCTATCCCTACATGCCTTTGTAAACAGTCTCTCTCCATCCTTCTTGTAGACCCCCTTCAGATACTGGAAGGCTGCTATTAGGTCTCCCCAGAGCCGTCTCTTCTTTGGACTGACCAACACCAACTCCCTCATCCTGTCTTTGTAGCAGAGGTGTTCCAACCCCCTGATCATTTTTGTGGCTGTCCTCTGGACCCACTCCATCAGGCCCATGTCCTTCCTGTGCTGAGGGCTCCAGAGCTGCTTGCCATTGTTTCTTGCACCCCATTCCAAAACAGCACAGACTTCCTCATGTGCTCGTAGTTCTTGCCCTGCTCATTGCAAAGCCACTGGAGGAGGTGTTGCTGGGCTGGAGCAAGGTGTGCTGTGGGAGCAGTTGCTCTACAAGAACTTGTCCCTGTTGACTGTTCCACACAAAGAGAAGCAAGCTGCTGCTTGCTTATATTCTTAGGCCATTAGCACAAATTGCTCTAATCTGTGCTGTGAAATGTCTGCCTTTCCCTGACTTGTTTTATGAAAAGGAAAAGAAAAATCCCAACCCAAAATGCATGGAATCAGTATGGTAGAAGCCTCACTTGTGCGTTCACCTGCTGTCACTTGGAGAGGAAATCATGTCACTCAACATGCTGGGTGTACAGCACTTGTTGAGAAGATGCTTACTGAATCTTTCTGGTTATGTTTTTTGGTTGTTTGGGTTTTTTTTCCACATTAAGTAAACCATTTTTTTCACTTTGTGTATCATCTGAATGTTTCACTGAACAAGCTACTCAAAAAGGTTAATCTCCAATTCTGCAGTGCTTTTACTGTCGCATCCAACTGTTTCAAAGACAGTAATGAATGTGTCTCTGATGATAATTTTCAGATGCAGAGGTGGCAGAAGTGTCTACAACTTTCAGGTGCCAAAACTGAGACTTACAAGGCCTGGTTTTTCAGAACACTTCATGTTTTGCAGCGCTGTACGTGGTTATAGTACAAGTCTCAATTAGAGAATCTCAGCCTGTGACCACTAGTTCTTGTCACTTCTGGATGACCCTGTGTCTTTAGTTAGGTAGAAAAAACCACATCAATAAATATCTGGGGGGAAAAAACTTTAATAAAGTGTATTACTTTAGTTTTATCATTCAGAAGGTTTATGACAGAGGCATACACAGAATCGGGATGCTTTGTTGCTGACCCAAGCATTCTTTCTGGTCTTGTTACCATTGTCTGCTTTGCATGCTCTCCATCTTCTGGAAACTGAAGCAAGGTATGGAGACTGCTCTCACACATGGTTGTGACCTCCTTTTCCATGTATTTTGGCTTTCATACATGACTAGCAAGCAGAGTAGAGGTTGCTCTAAGTCTCAGTGAGCTTCCATGTATTCTTGTTTGCATTCCTCCCTTTGGCAGGGGCACTGCCTGCCTGAGAGCTGAGTTTGGAGCTAGGTATGTTCTGTCTGGGTTATGCAGAAGTTCCTTGACTGTTGTCTGTAACTTCTGACAGTGGGGTATTTGTAAATTTAAACACTTCCTTCCAAAAGTATCAAAGGAACTAAGGCCACTTTTCAGCATGAACATGAAAGGCTTTGGTGCACTGGTGCAGCAGGGATTGCTGTGGAGAACAAAGGCTTTTGCTAATCGCTTCTAATGCCTTTCAAGTTTATGCCTCATTTTCCCTCCTTTTTCAGACAGCCTCCCAGAGAACTGAGACTTTGGTAACTGACTCACCAAATAATTAACAGAAGGAGGACTCCATCTCTGAAACTTCTGAACACCTCTTTTAATTTTCTTAAACCAGCCAGTACCCTGGCCAGGTTCCAGTTTGTGTAATTACATTTGACCTAACTTAATCCCTTGGCAGTTTCAATTGCATGTGGTAGTTGTCTTGGCTGCTTGTCCTGCGCTGCCATTCAATGCTACTCCATGGTTTTCAACAGCTGTTGGAATTCAACTGTAGAAATGGCTGTATTTTCTTGGTGGAAGCACTCCTTGTATCTCTATCCCTCACTAGACATCTTTACCTCACTAGTATTTTGGGAGGGGACATTTGTGATGCTAGAGATGTTCTCGCTGAAGCTCTTGGAGCTGCTTTTACTCTTAAAGATGGATAGGCATTTAAACTCTTTTATTAGTTGGCCATCATACATTTTGTGACTACTCTGAGTTCTTCATCTTCAATAACAAGCATTTATTGCTCAGTCCCTTCAGCTTCTGTGTGCTACTGTAGGGACATTATTGGTGCAAGTATTCCTCTTTAGCCTTGGAAACAGCACTTCTGTTATCAAATCTGTGCTAAATAGGAGTATGTCATCTACTCATGCTGACAACAATTGGGCAAGTTGTAAGTGTTGGCATTTTAAGAGTGGAAATGATCAAGGAAACCAAAAACCCTCAGAAGGATTGCAAAGGGAAAAAAAAACCTAAACATCCCAAGCGGAAACTTGGGCAAAGATGGACAAAGACAGAAGGGAGAGAATCAGATGGGTAGCATGTGCAAGGGAGAAGACACTGAGTTGTTGCATGAGTTCATCCTTAGATGTACAACAGGCATCTTAGTTTCTCATGAGATGGCAAATTGAGTATTTCTTGGCTTTACCTCTCAGCGAAGGCATATGTGTTGCAAAATCACATGATCCTTTGAGGCTAGCAGCAGCAGGCCTTGCTAAAGGTAGAGATGAATTTAGATGAGATGTGGTGAAAGAGAATATGCTGTTGTGGCAAATTGTCTGCTACCATTTACCTCTGTTTTAGTAAGTGCCCCCAAAAGTAGGATGGAAAATGTATCCTTTGCTGCTTATTCTCTCTCATGAAGTTTGGGATGTTTTAGTTATTCAGAGCTTTCCCTTGTGTTTCCAAACACTGCTCATGTAAATCCTTTTTTTTATTCTTTCCTTGTCACCAAACCCTTGGGTTCAAGGAGAAAGATTTCTCTTTGCTAGATAGAGCACCCTGAAGTTCAGGAGGTAAGGCCTATGTTGTGAAGGCAAACATTACTCAGTCTTTCATCAGACTTGCTTTTTCTCCTCTGGGTTTATCCCATAATGACACACATTAAAATCTCAGAGTAGACTGGAAGTTTTGCCTCTGTTGGTTTCAGTGACACTGGAGATAGTCACCAGTGGCAACATCAAGATTTGTCCTCCGCAGCAGCGAATAAAGCTTTAGAGTTAGAACCATTTGGTTTCGTTGAGTGCTGGATAATGCTTGTAGCTCGGCAGAACTTTCTGCAAAGTCAGTGAGCACTTTGGTTCCTAGAACACAGATTCACCAACCCCCCTAAGGTGCTTGTCAGAGAAAATGTGTCCAAGTCTGAGTGGTGGTGCATGTTGAATCTACAGTTGTCGATGTGGCTTTTGAAGATCTGTTTGACTTTTAAATAATGGGGTGGAAGAAATTGTACTTCAGAGTTGTCAAGTTTTCCTTACTACTGAACCCATCATCCTAAAGATAAAACTTCTCTTTGTCTTGTTTCAGAGTACTTTATAACTGGGAGTGCCTGAATACATCAGCTTTTGGATGTGAACATCTTCTTTTGAAACAGCCTTGTGATACCCTAACTGCCTATTCTCTTGGGGTAAGAAAAGAAACACACATGCAGAGGCACAAGATTTCAAATATGCTTTGAGTAGAAGCAGAATAGCAAAAATCTGCTAGCAAAGATCAGCCACACTGGTGCCCCAGCCTGGAGTTTTTGGAAACAATGAACTTGTGAATCTACTCTCTGTAAATAAGACAAATTGTGAGCTTAAGTTGCAGCAAGAGAAATTTAGAGGAGACATTAATAAATGATCTCCTGCATTAAGAATGTCTGAATGCTAGAGTGGATTGCCCAAGGAAGCTAGGAAGTTTCATTCGTTGGAAAAGTCTAAGAACAAGTTGGAAAAGCTCTAGCAGACATGTTCTTAGGAGAACTGATCCTTCCATGTAGTGGAGAAATGGACTAGATGGTTTCTGGAGAGTCCTCCTAATGCATCAGTAGTTGAAAACGGGAGTATGGGAGTATGCAGAATTCTTATCTTAACAACCTTATTAAAAATTGGTAAAAGACTGAGCTCAGTGTATCTGTGCAGAAGGAACTGCTTGATCTGTCGACGAACTTTGCAACAGTCATTAACTCTCTGCTTGGTATCTGTGTTAACTGACTGGTGATGTTCTTCTGGAGGGAAGTGTAAGCTTATGGAAAAGGAGTTTAATCCTCTCTTCTTGGAATGTAATGTAAACTTGTGATAAAACCAGTGGGTTGTATCAGTTCTGATTCCTTTGTAGCAAGTGCCTGGGAGTTCGGGGACTCTTCTGTGATCCAGATAAAGGCTTTACTCATACTCTCAGGTAGATAATCTCATCTATTTTATTAAGACATGAGAACACAGTGCTACAAATACAGGTATACTGAGCACAATACAAATATCAGATGGAACATAGAGGAAACAAAAAAAAATACTTTTCTGCTGGGTTTCCAGGGGCTGACGAAGTGGAGGGGAGTTTTGTTTTGTTCCACCCCAGTTCTTCTGTTGCTGTTCTCCGTTGTTTTCCTTTGTCCTGTCTTGACAGTGAACACAGCAGGATTTTTCTGTGTTTAAAAAACACTGGCCTACCATCTGGGGCTTGAAAATATGTCCTGAAGATTGCTTCTCATCTAGTTCTCATCTAGTTCTCTTGCTTTTCCTTCACTCTCCTGGGAGCTGTGGATGACAAATGTAGCCTAGGCTCAGGCAGCCTCTGAGCCATCATAGTGAGAGGAACAGCATTCAGGTGCTTCATCTTCCTTGGTCCGATTAAGAGGGACAGGGAGATACCTCTTCTGTCTCATAAGACATTTAAATTCAGTGGGAAGTTCTTCAGCCTGCAGTTGGACTTTGTTTGGGATTCATTTGGTTTCTCTAATACTTAACCTTTCATCCTTAATGTCAGCAAATACTGGTCTCTCCCCTGGAGTTACACCAGTGTCTTATTGTTTGTTATCATCTTCTGCTCAGCAGAGATAAACTGTTGTGTCCCAGTGGTAAAGGAATAGGAACTTTCAAAGACTTCTATAAGATGCAAATGGTATTGAGAGAAATAAGGGCTGCCTTTCTGGAACCACCTTTGTACACTTTTTTTTTTTTTTTTTTTTTACCCTCTTGAGCTTTTCGATTCCTGCAACTATCTGCTCAAATCCTGAAAGCAAAACGCATTCGTGGTAAGATACAATTTACTGTACACCTCCTGATCTTTTGATCTCAATCAATCAAATAAACCCAAGACCTTGCAGTTCACATACAACCTTGCAGTTATAATAATAAGGACAGTTAATAAATTGAGGGATTGTGCCAATGGCAGTGATGATTTTACAGCCTTGTGTGTGTGTTTATTTGCTGCTTTTTATTTTTTTAAGCTGCTTCTTGTTGTTGTTTTTTATTATTCTGACCTTTCGAACTGGTCAGGGTAAGATTATTTACAAATGATACGCCATAACTATGCCTGTCAGGACAGGAATTAACATATCAAGCTTTGCTGCTTAGCAGAAGAAAACTATGTGCCAAACTTCGGTTGAGATTTCCCTGTAGGGTTGAAAATAATGACAAGACTCAGTTAACATGACAGAGATGAGTCCTGCCACCTTTATGGGAGCCTTATGGTCCCACAGCACTTTGCAGCCATGTCCCTGGGTAGCTTTCGTGGCTGCACCTGGAAGTTTGGTGTCTGGCATCCTGGGAGCAGAGGAGCCCTTGGTGAGTCTCCCAAAGTGCAATCTCAATTAGTAGTTTTTCTTTTATTTTGCAGATGAATTTTTTTTTCTTTCTCTTTTAAACTATTGGCGCAGTGTTTGCTTACACCTACAAATGAGATTTTGTGGAGCTGCTTCAAGCTGTGTCCTGCAAAGTAGGGCAGTCCTGTTTCCATTCTGGCACTCAAGTGCAAGCCAGTGTGCATTGCAAGCATTGCCTAAGAAGCCCTTGGCATGTGCTGGTGCATTGCGAGCAACACCCTGTGGGGGCTGTGGGATTGTGATGTTTGAGCACTTCGGAAATCCCAGATTTTGGAGTTGGGTGTTACCTGCTCCCCACCAAAGCAGCAGGGAAGCAGTTCCTAAATGTCTTCCACTTAACATTTGCCGTCAAGGAGGTTGACAGTGTCCAGTGTCAAGAGTCTTGCTTGTGTCTCAAAAAGTATAATGCTGATTACTGATGTTCCTGCTGTTGTGTCAGCAGAATTGACTTATGCAGCATGAAGAGTGAAACTGGGAGCCACAGCTCCAGTATACCAATTCATGTTGTAGAAATGGTCTCGGTATAGAGCTCAGTCATGGATGTAAATAGAGTTTGTCAGAAGCATGTGGCTCTTATGAGGTGTTTTTTTCCTCCTTTCATAGATGAGAAGTTAAAGGTGTTGTAGACCACTTGCTTTATCCACAGAAAACTGCATGGCAGCAGAACCCCAGGTTGGATCTGAGACTCATAGGCTTGTCCGGCAAAAAAACTCCATGCAATGACAGGCAACTCGTTCCCTGAAAAAGTTATGCCATCAATTCAGAAAGCAGAGTGGGACTGGGTGGTGAAATAATGGTGCAAAATTCAATGTGACTTGTGGAGGTCATGTGGCACCTCAGTGACAGATCCCCTGCAACAGCTTGGTGTCTCTGCATCCAGCTCTGCAGCGCCATAACTTGCAGTGAAACAGATGGGTCTGGTTGCTTGTCAGCACTGGCTGAAAAGTTTAAGAAGAAAATAAATGAAGCAGTGTTTAGTCCCATCTTAAAATCCAGAAGCCATTTCTCCAGTGCCTGTAAATAGCTTAACCCTTTGCTGTCTTGGTCTGTCTTTACCTGCCTTACAAGTAAAAGTGGAGATGTGGGACAAATAGATGACTGGGGATGGCAGAGCTGTGTCTTCATTGTGTGCTGCTACTCCTTACCAAGCTGCACCATGAGTTGGGGGAGGGATGGCCCCATCCTTGTGGATAGCTGCCATCTTTAAGATGCCAAGGAGAAAAGCCCTCCAATGCAGAAAAGTTTTGCGTGGCCTGGATGCCAACACTCCTTATTCCGAAAGGGACTGGCAATTAGCAGCATGTTTAGTAGCCACCTTGAATTAAATCATATGGAGGCATGAGAACTAGCAGGGGATATTTGGGAATATCTATTGCATGTATATATTCCTCTTAAGAAACCTGTTGGAGATGCCATATCCATAAATACTAATAAGGCTGTTTGATTCCAATTTTCAGGTAAGATTAACATTTTATATCTGTATTATATCTGTCACATCCAGTGCTTTAGTGTACCATCCTCTCAGGCTTATTAGCATAATTGCAGTGCTTAAGCAACAATAAAAAATTCAACAGTAAAATAGCAGTTAGCACAGGCAATTTGTTATCAAAAGCTTTTACTTAAGGACAGCTTTTGAGCATATTTATTACCAAGTTAGGCCTGTACATTATTTTTATTTGGAAAAACAAGTGGAAAATGTTGTAGGAGGTTAGGTTTTTTTCCATTTTAATGGCTAAATTAGACGTCCTGAAAACTGGTCAGAATCTTTTTTTGTTTCTTAGTGTCTCTCAGCTAACTCTTTTTGGGAAGTTGAAATACCAAAACAAACTCAGCCTTGGAACAAGGTTGTGATGTTAATTCATCAGAGTGATTTCAGTAAGATCTGGTGCAGTCTGGAGCACCCTTTTAAAATTCCTTGGTGGTGTCCGAGGCTCTGAGGACACCATTCTCCCTCAGCTGATGACAGAGCAGTTCGTGGACAGAGGTGGCCCAGCCTCATGCTGCAGCCTGGGCAGCGATGTGGCCCATGGACCAGGGAGGTACCAAGCCAGACTTGCAGGAAAGCAGGACTTTGGTGTCGGTGCTGGTTGTCTCTGATATTAGAGCCAGGGGGGCACGGTGTGGCTGTGTGACAGCACTGCATGATCCCCTTGTTTCTGTTCTCCTTTTGAGGACACTTAGGGGAACAATCCTTTTCCAGATGAGCTGTCAGTGCATGCCTGTTTGTGTGCAGCACCTGCTCCTGTGCGTACAAATGCGTGTGTGCTTACAGGGGTCCCTCTTGCAGGCTCTGCAAGGTTCCATGCGTGTGTTTTAAGTGCCAGCAAAAGGCATTTTGAGGGCAAATATTCAGTATGTACTTAAACTGCAAATTTGTGCCCTCCTACTGAAGACGTGAATGTTTTTTAGACAGCACAAGAATTCCTCAGACTAAGAGGTCCATCAAGAAAAGCACAAGCATGTGGTGAGAGGAAGACTGTTGCTGTGGTTGCTTGTGATTGCTTTGACTGTGGTGGCTTTTTGCAGATTCCACTACCCCTCGGCCTGAGTTCGATCCTCCAGCACCCTTCAGCTTGAAATTGTCCCCCTCAGTTGTCCTTGTGGTTTTGTAGACCTATGCTTACTCCAGCATCCTTATTCTCCTCTCCTATCACTGGAACTTGAAGTCTCTCTCCTCTCATGCATTTTTGTCATCTTTCTATGTTCTGGGAGATCTCTTCAGTCTTGTGCTGCTTTTTCACAGATTGCTTTCGTATTTTCCAAAGGGATGCCTCATAGTGAATCTGTCACTCTTTGTCATTGTGGTGGTACTTGATGCCCATGGTGAAGAGTTACCAGAGTCCTGGCAATGCCTTGACAAGCCTGGACAAGCACAAGGGGTAACTTGTCTGGTTTTTGTGCTTCCATTTTGACTGTTAGATAACTCACCTCATGAGGAGAAGTAGAGGCAGTGCTGCTGTGGGGCAGAAGCTCATGGTCATAGTGAAACAGGATGTGCGAGCAGGTTGTAGGAATTGGGAAGGGAGTGCATGGAAACAGGTGAAACTAAACTGAGCACATATTAGAGAAGTGATGTCCTTGTGGGGTCCTCTTCACAACCTCTTCTGTGAATGTTTGAAATCTGAAAGGAGCTGTTTGTTTCAGATCCTGGTTTTTTTTTTCCTAGGTTGGTTTTTGGTTTGGGGTTTTTCTGGTACCAAAACTCGTGTTATTCTCCAGATAAACTGTATGTTTCAGGTTCTTGGGTAGTCGTCTGTATTGCGTTGGTACACAGCTCACTCTCACGAAACTGCCTAGAACTGCAGGGTGTTTAGGCTTTCTGTCAACCAGAGAGCTTAGTGATGCTCCTGGCAAAATGAATACACAGCAACTGTGGAGAGAGAAACTTCCCAGAAACTTTGCTCTCAGGGGATTTGAATTGCGCTTGAAATGTGCACACTCTGCTTCTGTGGTCACCTCCAGGAATGGGGGCTCATTGCTGCTCTCCCAAGAACGAGCAGGTTCCTGCAGGTCCAACACATTAGCTACCTGCTCATCTCTCACCTGCATCTAGCTTTGTACCTAGGTAGCACTGAGTGTCTTCTGCTGCAGCCAAGGGAGCATCCTGCTAGGTCCTATGCACAGGCAGAGAATTCCCATATCCATAGGAAAAGAAGGGGACTAGGAATGGTGTTTTCTTGAGGTGTTGACATGATTGAGTGTTCTCATGTGGATCCTACCTCAGATCTGCACTCCTCCAATGGTTTAGGTAGAATGGACCTTGCAGGTTTCTTGTGCAGCCCCTGGCTCAAAGCAGGATTAGCTGCAGGGTCGGATAAGGTTGCTCAGGACTTGCCATGGTAATGGTGGTCTGGCCTGATCTTCAGACACGGTGGTGGTGTGTGTCTCGATCAACAAGAAGAAATATTATGGAGGGCATTGGAGGCCACAGTCTGGTGTCAATGGAGTGGAGCAGTGAGGTTTCTGGAAGAGTGACACAGGTCCTACCTGGAGTTGCCCTGGTAAATCAGGGAACACCATGCCCAGCACTGCAGGATCAGTGTTGCTTGAGGCTGGTGGCCACCATGGCCACTGGAAAAACCACATGGCTCTCCTGCATGGTAGCTGGAGAGGGATGATGGAGGAGAGAGGTGATGGCTGCAACCGAGGCTGCGCATGAGCACATCCTCCTCCAGGAGGAAAGTGCCTGCATGCTTCTTGCAGGGAAAAAAAATTGGCTGAAAGAATTTAGCTGTGATAAATGTCGTAAAAATACTTATGCTGGAATTTGTAAAGCCTGGAACATCTGTTCTCAGCAGCGCTTTGATCATGTTGTGAGGCTTTTAAAATGATACTTCCATGAAATAAGTGAGATCCTTATGGCTGCAGGATTCTTTTCAGTGCCTTTTTTTTTTTTTCATGGAGCAAAAAGGCAAATTTCACAGGGAACATTACATGACTTGAAACACATATTTTAATGGTTAGTATCAACCAAACAATGTTTTATTAGGTGCTAGGAAAATGTTCCAGTTACATACCCCAGGAAGCAAAACACTCTCGTTTACTTTTAAGCTTATGGGAGCTGTACTTGAAAAAAATAGAAAGAAATTCAAGAATTCTTTGCTTGTATATTACTGTATTCAAAAACCAAAACAAACACAGTGAAATGAGCTTAAACATTTTGAAGTTGTTGTCAGAAAAGGTCCTTTCTGGTTTTTGTTTCCAGGCAGAGCTGCAGACGAGCTGGGATCTGCATGAGGGACACGCAGTGAAGGATTGTGAGACATTGAGAATTTAGCTTCCTCGGTGTGCTGTTGTGGATTGAATAGCTTTTTAATCATCCATTTCTCTCTGAGGACTCATCCTTTCCCATTTCTTTGTTGTTTTAGCAGGCTTCTGCCTGTTGTCCTTCAAGCAGTTGTGTGTTTGTGGCTGAAATGTTGCAATACACAATGTCTTGGTGCTTTAAGGAGTGTGGAGAGCTCAGACTGCAGAGCTGGGTTCTTGTATTCTGATGCCTGGCAGGAGATTTCTGCTCCTCTGCCTTCCTGCTACACGTAGGAAGAAAAAAATCTCCTGGGTTGTGTTAGCTCAAACAGCCTGCAGGACATGAGGAGCAGCAGGCAGAAGGGAGAAATCAAAAAAGAGATGTGGAACAAGGGAGTCTGCTTCTCCACCACCTTATCTGGTATATGTTCATATGAGGCTATTCCTTTCCTGTGGCTTCAGCCATCAGGTTTGGCAGCTCCCAGATGGATGCTGGAGCAGGACTTCTCATTCCCATCTTCCCTTTGCTAGATTGATGAATGGCCAGCGTGTCCCTGCAGCTCTCCCCAGCTAGTGGAGCCTTCATATGAAGGCTGCCCAAGCCGTGGAAATAGTTATGGTCACAAATAACAGAGAAGAAATATGGCTGTGCTTTTTGGTTCTGGGTGTCAGGGGTTAATGTATGAAAACTACATTGTTTAATTAATTTCCACAGCACCCAACAGGTGAACAGGCAGCTTGTTACTGTGCCATATCCATTTATAGCAGTTCTCCAACGCTAACACCTGCGGCTCCGTTCTGTTACCTGCTTGCACTCTGTTAATTATTTACCCAATGATTTACACATACAGAGTGCAAATAGGCTGCTTTGATGCACACCAAAGATTCCTGGGGTTCATGCCACTGTGCTACCAAGTACAATCCCATTGTCATCCCTGGAATTCTGATGCAGGAAAGTGAATGATCAAGTGGCAATCTTCCTGCAGAGATTGTGCACACTGGGGCTGTGTTGGTAGTGAAGGGCTTGCTGCACACATGGCTGGGGTGCATGAGGGGTCTATGTCCTTTGCTTCCTGCAAGTTGATTTTTGCCATTTTGAGGGACTTTCTTCCCTCCTACAAAGGCTTATTCTTCTTCATGAGTGGTGGCAGAAGCAAACTGTTTAAAAAGAACCACTGTGTGATGTGCTTGGGTTTTGGTGGTATTTTTATGTATTTTTATTTAAATAGTATAAAAGTCAAGTAGCAGATCGAGTTCTGACTCAGCTGGTAACTTATGATCCTGTGCTATTTCTGTAACATTTTTAGCTTGTGACCAAATTTTTCTAATATTAGGACATTGCCATAGAAAGTGTGTCAGAGTTTCAAGCCGCCAGAACCTATCACCATGCAGTAAGCAAGTGTGCAGGAGGACACTTTGGTGTGGCTTTAAATTGCTCTATTTTTCTCCTTTTTTTCATTTGTTAGTTCTTGTGGCAAATACTGCTACACAGAACAACGTAGCTGCTCCTTATATCTCATGGAGCCAGGCACCAGACTCCTGTCCCTAGCTGTGCCTTTTGCAGGCTGGCCTTGCTTTATTGGTACATTTTCAGCCAGTGTGAACTGCTGTGATTCAATTCAAGCTGTAGTATGTGGATTTTATGGAAGTTGAGAATCCGGTCATACAGCTCATGATTTTAGTCAGGAAGGAGTTCTGGGGATGGTTGTCATGTTCTAGGCAGGCAAGAAAGCACATGCAGAGTTTCTCTAAGCTCACTGAAAGCGTGTGTGAACAAATAAGCATCTGTGTTGCAGTACAAGGGAAGACAATTACTGAGGAAATCCCAAAGTTTACAAGTTGGATTTTGTAATAGGTTGAAATCTGGTGTGGTTTCAGAGTACCTAAGGACACTTAAAACAGTGAAGCTCCAGACAGTCCAGCCCAAACATGCATGGTGCACAACAGCAAAGCAATCATTGTGTTTAGCACTACCAGTCAGCTAGCTAATGCAACAGCTGCTCTGGGATTTTACATTTCATTTTTATCTGGATAATAATGAGGAATGCAGGGTTAATGATCTGTGTCTGGCTTCCTTCTGGAAGTGCTTTCTTTGCACTTCGGAGCTGCTTTTCGTGGTTCTTTGCAGCAGTCCCACAATATCAACTGACCTGGAGAAATTTACAATAGATGCTTAAAGAATCTGAAAGAAAAGCTCAAAAGGATGTTGCCTTCCTAGCTTGGTCATGTGAACACCTTATATTCAGGCTCCCTTTGATTAAGTAACCTTAAGTAACCAGCAAAACCCATTCACATGTACTCCAATTAAAATTTAATGAAGCAAGGGGGATGTACTCATATATGCTGACTAATGCAGGAGGAATAGATTCCAGTAATGCAGCTCTGGGAGCCCTTTGCTTCATGATCAGTGCTCGGTTTACTAGAAAGCTCAGCAGCTGTGGACCTCCTCGGGCATGAGCAGCCCTTGCAAGTCTGAGATCTGGCAGTTACAGCAGTGATGATGGCTTGTACATAAAATTATGTGGTTCTTTTGTAGGGCAGAGTCTTCTCAATGAAGCTCAGTTTGGCTGATTGCAGGAGGTGAGGCAGAGATTTTACCCTCACGTGCTCCATCAGAAGAGGTCAGGGGGTCAGCAGATGTGTGTGTTACAGGTGCCCTTGTATCAAAACTCTCAACTGGGTGAGTGGAGCAAGATGTAGCAAGAAGGGAAGCCCTATTGACCCTGATTTTTAAGCAGGGAAATTGATGCTCAAATGGAGACTATATGACAGCTAAGCGGGTGTCAGAAAATAGCCTCTGCCCTGCTGCAGGTTTACTGGGCAGTAGCTTTGGCCCTGCTTTGCCTGAACATTTATCTTCTAAAACATCGCTCCCACCAGGGAGGAATGCATAGAGATCTGTGTGGACAATGAAACAACCTGCCAGGAGCAGTGCAAAGACTTACTTTCACACTGTCTTTGTCTCTTGTGTGTTTCTACCTCTTGGACTGTGGCAGAGCTTTTGCATCATCTCACACCCCTGATAGGAGTTGGAGAAATGGTGCCAAAAGAGCTCTTCTGCTCATTCCACAGTGCCCTGTGGTTTCAGCTCTGCATGGGGATTGATATCCCACTTCTGGAGTGGAGCATGGCAGCAGGGTGATGCTGCAGAGCTATGTTAAATGGTATTTTTGGATAAGCTATGAAAGATCCTGCTGTATCCACCCTTGGTAATGGGTTGGACAATAGAACGGAAATGCCACGGTGGAATTTGCCTTTGCTGCTGACCCTTGCATGACACACAAGAGCTCCTCATCACCAGACCTTTGTTTTGCCTTATCCCGAATACAAAGCAGTGCTTCATTGGCATGGCTGGCTGTTTTCCTTCTGGCTTGACTCAGTGGCAGAACTGCAGCAAACTTTCCTGAGGTTTACTGGGTTTCCAGTTGTTATCCCCTTCCATCCCCATTCCGTCCTGCAAAGGCTCTCACTTGGTCTGTTGCAATGAAGTGCTGAAGAAGCCTTCAAAGGGAGATGCGACTCTGGAGCTGAAGTCTTGTGCTGCTTTTTTGGCCTAGAAAGCTGCTCTTGGAACAGTAAGCATGAGATTTCTCTTGAAACCTTCTTTGTGTGCCGTTCTGAAGGAATAGCTGGAAGGAGAAGACCTGTCAGTTGAGCTCTTAAAGAGAAACCTATTGGCTCTGAATACACAGGGGACATTATTTAAGGTCAGTTGATCTGTGAGAAGGCACAACTTATCTAATGCTGCCTAAGGTTAGTTATGCAACAAACGGGCTGCTCTTTGTTGTGAAGAACAACTTGAGTGTGTCTTGCTGAAGGCGTGTTGTGTTCTGACTGGAAGCTATTGGGTAGGCTCCTCCAGTGATTTTTTTTTTTTCCTTGGCTAGCAGATCATCATTGCAGAAAGGTTTCCAGAGGAAAAAGCATGCAACAGCTGCAGGCTGCAGAAGCTGAGCTGCTCATAGATGTATACTTTAGTGGGTGGTGGTGCAGGACCGCACACATATGGTATTGTTTCAGACCAGTCTTTACTTCCTTCTCTTTTCCACCATGCATCTTTTTGTGTCATAGACCAGACCACTGGATTGTCTAGGTGTTGACATAGGGTGGTGTTTTTAAGTTAACCACTGAAGAGGGGTATTTTCTGATTTTTCAAAGAGAAATGCAACAATTTGGCATTCGTATTGGTTTGAAATATGAGGCTTGCAGTGTGCTGGCTGCATGGCACTGGCATCTCCTTTCTTGGACAACCTTTCTTCCCTCTGTCATCTCATACTAAAGCATGCTGCCCAGCCAAAGTGCCGTTATCTCTCCAGAGGGACTCAGCATCACTCAGCAAATTGAAGAAAGATTTTTCTTTAAAACTAGGGTTGATCTCCTGAGAGAAGGAGGAACAGTTCTGGGATTTGAGCCTTGGTGCACAGTGAAAAACGCCTTACCTCTTGTGCAAAGCTAAGCATAATGCTCAGCAAGATTGCCTGGCATACTTGTGGGCTGCCTGCTTTTCTATACTTTTTATTTGTGTGGTGTGTGTTGGGAGGTTTAGTATTTGCTTAATGAGGATATTTTAACTAGCTCTGCACAAATATTGGTCTGGTGTGGTTTGTTAGCTGCACGCTCCTGGGCAGAACTAGAGAGTGATGAAAATAAATATCTTGAGTGCTTTTTTTAGGAATTCATGTATCAGATGAAAAAAACCTAAACCTTAAAAGGAAATAATCAAGGTGTATAGTCACAGAAAGGTGTTTTTCCTAGAAACTCAGTTTTATATATAGATGACTTGATGAAATGAAGGTTGCTTGCCCTGGAAAGGTGGTGAGGGTAATACAGTGTGACATTGGAGGAGCCAGGTAGCAAACAGCTCTGGCTGCAGTGATCCTTGATCTGGGCATCTCAGAGATGATGATGCTCCGAGACTCAGGGATGGTGCTTTCATCTCCCTGGATGTGTCTTGGGACTGAAAGGGTTTTTCTTAGTTGTCTCTTGCTCCGGAGGTCTTTTGGCTGTCCAGCTCTGCTTTCCAGTAAGCTCCCTTTGAAGTACACTAAGGCGTTACAGTTAGTAAGAGATTTCCTCTGCTTTACAAAATCAGACTCCACCTTCCTCCTTCTCAGCATCCAAAATGATTAGCAGTTTCTGTAAATCCAGGCCTATAGATTTTATGAGGACCTCTGAGAGCTGGGGGCGATCGTGTTTTCCCCAAGTGTTTCCTAAGTAGGGAGAAATCAATGCATCAAGGGAGACTCTGCCTGACATCTGTTAATTACACTGTCCCCTTGCATCTAACCTACCAGAAAAGGGTCTGAAAGGCAGCTCCCTTTGCCCTTACTCATTGATACAGAAACGAACTGGCACAAGTGAACATAAGCTGGTGCCTATGAAAAGGGCAACATGGTTTGGTATTTGGAATTGGAAGGAGCAGTTGCAAACTGAAATAGAAAGTACGGTAGTGTGAGATACTTGGCTGCAACACACCCTGTAAATGGTCCCACCAGCCCCACAGTGCCCCATGCTAAATGCTGGGGAATAAAACATGTCCTGCTGTTAATGCTGCGTCAAATGAAGGCATTGTGGTACGTGCCTGGGGCGATGGGCTGGGGAATAATTACTGTTTTCTTCCCATATAGCATAGATGACATGATTTTTGAAGCCTTACCATCCTGACATCTGCAGCACACATTAATCTGTATATGACATCAGTGTTAAGAGTTGTGGCACTTGTGGTTACAGCTTTGGGATTCCTTATATTTACTTTCTAGGGAACTAAAATTCAAAGCAGCTTTGATGGCTGTCACGAGCATACTGTCTGTTTTGAAGAGGTGGGCAAGTGTGTACTGACCTGTAACTAATACAGCCATATCTTATTTTCTCTGTGTTTCCAATTAGGAGAGGTATGTTAAGGTTTTTATTAATTTTGTTGTTTTGTTTTTTTTTCAAAAAAGTTGTTAAAATAGGAAAGTTATGTAACTGCAAGACTTCTGCTTTTTTTTCCCCCAAAATATAGTGAGTTGTGGTCCAAGGGCAGACTTTTTCATACAATTGATGTTAAATACTAGAAATCAAAATTTAATAATGGCATGCACCATCTGGCACCAGTGGTGGAAGGACAAGACCAAACCCTGGGCTGCTGTAAGCAGTTTTAATTTGCAACTTGCAGCAAGACCACAGGGCTTCACATCCCTTTGTGGAGGAGAGGATGGGATTATTGGTTGCTGCTGATCCTCTCCCCGAGCTTTTGGCTTTTTAGCATTGTGAATTCCATGTGTGTTGTCTCATTGCTCAGTATGGTGAGTTTTGCCTTGTGATGGTTTGGGAGTTCCCTGTCCCCCACACTTTGTAAAATGTCCCAGACTAGACTCAACCAGCTGGAAGTTAAGGACTGAAGCTCTATTTACAGCTTAGCACAATATACAAGGAGAGAGATACACTATATACAGGAATAGTTACAGAAATATACAAGTTAAAGGTAATACAGAAACACAACACCCCTCCCAGAAATCAGAGACCCCAGGAGGGGCTTCCAACCACCCTTCCACCTTCTCTCCACCCCTCTACCCCTTACCTACCTTGACCCAGCTGTGTCTGAAGCCATCTGCAAAGTCTAGGCTGTCATTGATGAGAGCTGGACCCTGTCTTTGGGAAGACCACAGCTATTTTTCTCACGTGTTTTGTTGGCATTGGGAGGTGATGGGCACATAGAACTGATATGGAGAGTCTTTCTCTCCTACTTATTTTCCTGGGCGTGTGTTGCAAAATAATTTTGTGTCTTTGTTCCTAGGAGTTGGAATCCTTTTCATGAGCTGCTGTGAATCTTTCGCTACCTTTAGAAAAAAATTAAATGTATTTTTCCACATTTTAAAATGTACTCTGTTAAACAAGTATTTTTGTCAAATTGCAGTTTCCTCCAAAACATTTTTCTTTATATAGAAAATGGAATTCCACCTCTCCCAGACCTTTGCTAACAGCTGTTCTGCTAGCTAAATGTCACTGAATTAAAATGAAACAAAAATAAGAATATGTTTTCAGTTAAAGATTTTAGTTGACCATTTTGGTCTCAGGTATAGAAGAAATCCTCCTCTCTTCTGAATGCTGAGATATTCTGGGGATTACTACCCTGCTATTTCCCCTTGCAGCATTCCTGGAAAACTGTTACCCATGCTCATGTATATAAACATGGTCCCTCCTGGTTTTTGCCTTGCCACCCTTCTCAGAGAAGTGTAGGGGCACCTCTATAAGACCCTTGGTGACTGTGAGTGCTGTTGGTTTTGGCAGGTCACTTTCTGGGGCTGACCTATAATGGCGATGGTGCAATGGGGTAGTTTCAAGTTGGGGTGTGTAGGAAAAGGGGATGCGTGCCAGACTTTTGAAGGTTGCTTTGATTTGTTGCTGGGCACAGTGAGGACTCCTGAGGTATTATCTGAGGATTAAGTGCAACATTAAACATTGGAGCCGGCTTGTCAAAGAAAGGGCAGTTTATCAAAACATAATTTATAGCCAACAGTTTACTACTAGCTACAGTAATTAATATGGAACATGACGGGGCCCATCATTAATGTGCTTTGTTGTCTCAGCTTGCATTACTGCTGCTGGCAAGGCCAGCTTCTGAGGCTAATGAAGGACAGGGAAGAAAGAAATTTGTGCTGCTGTTAACTGGTGGTAATATTTCTCCAGGTCACACACTGTACTGTGCATTGCATCTGATCACAAATCTCAGCCAGACGGACCTGTCCCGTAAAAAAACTGATTTTCCAAATTCTTGCTTAGAGAGGCAAGAATTATTGTTCACACCAAGGTCACTCAGATGATGACAAACTCCCTTAACGTTGCTATGGGGTAGAGGGTGTGCAGGCTGATCTGGAAGATGGGGAGGAAACTTTTCACCTCATCTGCAGTGGATTAGTGATGAAGGATAGTAACTGGCATCCAGTGGTGATGGTGAGTGAATCTGTCTGGAGGAGGAGGAAAACGGAAGAGGTTTTTCCAAAATTTTCTGATGGCCAGGAGCCCATATTAGGGCAATGGCTGCTACCATGTTGCTGATGGGAATTTCTGTTGGCAAGGAGCTTGTGGCTGGTTTGAGATAAGTCTCACTTCCTCCTAGCCCCTCTTGAGTTGCCTGAGAGCTATATGACTTCAAAGGAAGTTTTATTATCACACCAGTTTCCAGAGATGTTTGGAGCCGTTCCCAGCATTAGTTTAAGCTGCAGCAGTGGCATGAGGCTCTTTTCTGGTGTTTTGGTGAGGGACAAACCATCTGATGGCTCTCTTAAGGTGTATAAGGAGTTCATATGAAAACAAACAAAACTGTTCCCATGGTTTAATTGCTGTATCATGTCTGTCTTTGCCTGTATTCCAAAGAAAGACCCCGCAATGTCATCATACTTTAAGAAATACCTGGGGCTGAAGAGGTTTGGATATGAGGGAGTGGTCAGGTCTCTTGCATGGAGATAGCAGTGGGAAAACCAAGTGCTGTTGGAAATTGGCACACTTGAGCTCCATGGTCACTGCAACCTATTGTGGCATTTATTTAGAAGAATGTTTTTGGTTTAACACCCACCCTTAATTTAAACATTTGGTCAAACAGTGCTTTCTGACCCATGGTGGCCCACAGTATCAACTCCTAACTGGGGTGCTTTTGTAACACAGTGTCTTGTCTGTTGGTTTTGTTTGAGCATTGCCCAAAGAGTTGAGAAATTATTTTTTAAAGTGCTTTGCATTAGGCCAGATTTAGCTCCTGCCATTTCCTGTTAGTGTTAGGGCTACCAGCAGGGTTTCTAAAGCAACAAAACTCGAAGATTTCAGCAGTTCTGCTCCAGCTAGAACCAAGTGAGCAATAGTCTCACAGTTCTCTCTGCGCATCTCTTTCCAAATGTGTCTTTTTGGCCATGTTTGATGCTAAAATCAGATAAACTCACTTCATCTTAAGATAACAGGGTACATGTTACATTTGCCACTTTCATTTCCATGGCCTTGGTTTTAATGGCTTTTGCTGTGTGCTCTTAGTCATCCCTGTTGCTGGTTGTAAGAGGTGGAGAGATGTGCCTTGTGGGGAGTTACATACACCCATCATGTTCTTTTTCAGATCGCAGCATTGACCTCCTTACTTATCCCATAAAGAAGGCTCTTGAACACTGTCTAATCCCACCAGGATTTATGCAGACTGGCTGAAAGCCAAAGCCTCCCTGGCTAGGTGCAAGATGCATCAAGGAGGTTGAACATTTGTGTCTTAGCTTACAGCTGGATGACTAGGTAATGCAGTGTTATGCCATCACAGTTACATTAATGCCAGATAGGACATGACAATTTTATGACCATGAAGAATATTTGTGTGTGAATTACGAGGCTGGTGCAGAGAGGTGCATCAGAGGGAAATCACTGAGAAGTGGAGAGTGCTGAGCATGCACACTTAGTAGGTTCAGGCTCTAGAGTGTCAGACAACTTGAAACAGGGTTGAAAATTTTGTTGTTAGTGAATTTACTTTTCTTCTTTAGAAGTATTTACTCTTCCAGTTGTTTTGAGATTTTTCTGATTGGGGGGTGGTTTGTTTTGCAGCAGCAGATGGATTCTTTCTTCAGGACCTTTGGTATACTTGATAAAGATGCATTTCTCTGAGAGCACAGACAGTACAGTCAAGGATTCTGGAGTAGACTTACGTGGCCAGAAACAGCTATCTGGGAAGGGAACATTTCTGGCTAAAATATCGGTTTTGTCTGTTTGACCTGAGAAGGTCAAAGTGCTGTAAGTGACCTGGTTTAATTTGGTGCTGGATTACCCATTCCTAGCAGTTACAGTATCCTTTCTGTTTGGGGGATTTTTAAGACATTTTTGCTGGAATTAGATTCTTACTCTGCAGAGGGTGGTAGGTGGAAGTTCTAAATATTTGGAATAATCTAATTACAGCCAATAGCACATTAGTGCTGTATAAACAGTGGTTTAAATGTCACTTGGTATTCTTTTATCCATTGCATGTAGTGCCTTGGGACCCCCAATGTGTATTGCAGCTGAGTTCTAGTTACTTTTCCAAACTCAAAATTGGTCTTTCTCCCTGAAGAAGAGTTTGTGTTTGCTGCTTCATGTGTCTGTATCTTCAGCTATCCTCAGCATAGGTAGGCTTGGTAACACTAATGCCATCTTGTATGATTCGATGCTGTACTAGTGAGGAACATGTTGTGGCAACCTGTGAAAGGTCTACACAGTGTAATAAAATCTTCTTGTTGGGAAAGTCATTCTAATTTTGAGATTGAGGGGTGTGAGAATAAAAGATGCTTTACTGTAAATTGTAGGTAGATATCAACAGAAACTCAAATATTAGAAGAAACTGGATATTGCAGAAACCACACACTTTCACATCACTAAAACAAGAGCTGTGCTCACACAGAAACATGAACCTCTTTACAAACCACAGAAAGTAAAAGGGAGCACTCCTGTTTCATTATTGATCTAATTGCTCTTTTCTTGCTATGAGTGTAGATATGAAATGCTCTTGAATATTCCAGCATGCACAAAAAAAGACTATCACTTTCTGAAACTTTTAAAGGCACAGCACATACTCATAAATAGCAAAGCCATTTAATTCTCATTTGCAGCTACCTATCTAATGTCACCTAATTGAACTGAGTATATTATAGCTTTGATAAGAACTTTCCACTCAGGAATATTAAATGAAGTGAATCTAGCCCATGTTTTCATGTGACTAATTAGTTTTGAAAGATCAGTTGATGCAGTCTTTTAAGTAAGTACTGTTTTAAGAAAAAGACCCACTGAGTGTTTTGGGAAGCCTCTGTGTTGGGCTCCTCCAATGCCCTCCCAACTCAGACTACTCTGGAACTCTTGGTGGTCTTTACCTTTATCTCTAATCTTATTCCTTTGATTCAAAATCCCATTTAAGACCAAGTTTCTCAAGTAACCTGTAGGTTTGGCCCTGTGGGACTTGTGCAAAACGTGTGTGGTTAAAACCTTGCTGTGTTTGGATGTGAGAACAAACATGCATACGAATGAGGTTCCTGGATCGATCTGGCGAAGGCTGGCTGCGTTTCAAAGATTTGAGTCTAGCAAGGCATGCTTTTCTGTGGGGGAACTGTGAAGGTGAGTGTCAGTCTGTGCTCACCTCCATGTTTTACAACACTCTTACACTTATGATCTCCACCAGCTTTGCTGCTCTGCCTGCTCATGCCAGGAATTGCACCTCCTACTCTTCTGCCAGACTGAGCACATTCTGGAGTCGGGGAAGCTCTCTGTGCTGGTTCCAGGCAATGGGCAGTGCCAGCTCCCTGTCAAAGCTCTGCCTAAGCCTGCAGCAGTGAGGGTGGTGAGGCACTGGAACAGGTTGCCCAGGGAGGTTGTGGCTGCTCCCTCCCTGGAGGTGTTCAAGGCCAGGCTGGACGAGGCCTTGAGTGACCTGTGCTAGTGCGAGGTGTCCCTGCCTATGGCAGGGGGTTGGAACTAGATGATCCTTGAGGTCTCCTTCCAACCTTACCTTTCTATGATTCTATGATGTGGCTCCTTGGTTCTCCTTGTGTTTTGCTACTGGCTTGCTCCAGTGCTTCAATGTCATAATCTCTTCCCTTGATTTCAGCAGCATCTCTCTCTCTCTGTTTCTGCAATTTAATAAGCACCTGTATCATTACATTTGGGACTTCCAGATAGAACTGCACAGTAGAGGTCTTCCTGTAGTGGGTAGTTCATGCTCAATAACCAAGGATGAGAGAGAAGCAAGATGCAACCTTTAATACAATGTCTTTGAAGCAGTTTAGTTAATTTTTTTTTTTTAACTCATCTTTTTTCTCTGAAGTCTCCAGCACTTCAGAATGGTCTAGAGATTTGCAGAAAAGCTCACTTCCAGTGGTGATCTTATCCTTCTGATAATAAGGGGTGGGGAGGAAGCATGACTTCTCTTCATAGCTTGTTCTTAAGACATCTCAATCACTTGTTTGATGAATCAGCGTTGAATTCCCTGTCAATTCACTTTACCTGTAAATCACATTCGGCTCATTGTAACTTTCCCTTCTTGTTTGCTGATTATTTTCCTTCCCTCAGGAAAACCAACTTCATTACTGTCTAAACCAAAATGAGAATGAGTCTTTAACTGATAAGAACATGACTGAGTGGTTGGAGAGAGGTTACTTCTGTAGTGAAATGGCTTGGTAGTAGTTGTCCACATGGATGTATCACCATCCATGTTCCTTCTAAGGAATTAAATAAATTAAGTAAATGCTAGGAACTTACTGGCTTTTGGGTCTCTGTTGCTGCACCAGCAGGAGAGGAAGCTAGTTTTTGTTTTAGACAGGTCAGGCCAACGTGACTCGTTTGCATTTGTGCACCAAGTTTTGGATTGTCCCTGGAATGGCAGCTGTATGTAGAATACAATGTGTGAAAGATGAAGCAAGCTGCTTTTTAAAAAAGTTTTATTGGATGTCTGCTAAAAGAAACTTAAAAAAGAAAAGTGAAAAAAAAATTAAGGACAGTTTTGTTCATTATTTCCTCTGTGCCTACAAAACCATTCTTTTGAGGTAAGGTGAATTGTTGATGTGTTTGTAGGATTAAATAGCTGTTTCCAAGATGCAGGTAAATAGTCTGCAAGATGCTGATGCTGTCAGAAGTGAACATTTAGCTCTGGAAATGTGCAGATCACTTGCTCAGGGTAATCTTCCTTGGAGGATTTTTGTACTGCTTTTTTGTTATTTCCATAGTATGTGAAAATCCTGAGTATGGATCATGTCTCTGACCAGTGCTGCAACAACAAGTCCATGACTCTTCACTGAGGTGACAATGTGGACCGTGGGCACAGCAGATGGATGGGAAGAGTGGAGGGGCGAAAGAGAGAGGATGACAATGTCAGTGTTTTAGCAGAGCTGGTGACAGGCAAGACCTGCTTTCATTACAGGTGTTGAATAGTAACACTTTGCTTTCTTCCAGCCTGTTCTGACTACTGGATGGGAGCTAGGGAAAGAAGCGATTTACCCTCAACTCCATTTGATGATAGCAGCTCAACCAGAGGCAGAAAGTCCTGATCCAAGTATTTGCAAGTATTTACAACTACAGACAAATTAGATATAATACAAAAATCCAAACTCTCTCCTGGACAAAGAAAACTGCCCAGAAGGGCTCAAAGCTACCCCCTCTTTCTCCCTCTCTGTCTCAGACAGGCAAACAAAAAACAAAAGCCAGCAAAGCTGATGTGGTACTTATTAGCTGAGATTAGAGGAGATATATTAGAGCAGATCAGAGTTCAGAGGAAGTGATTAGATCCAACGACACAGACCAGACTGCGCAAGATTATTTATGTTTTAGCTTCTTATCCCTCTCAGCAAACCAATGAATGATATAGACCTCATCATTATTTTCTTTTCACAACCAATGATCTAATTTCTCTCATTAAAATATTCCAATTAGCCTCAAATCAGCACATGGGCATAATAAGAAATTAAATTGTAAATCCCAGTCAGGTTCAGAAATTAAATATCTACCTTACTTCTGTTTTCTTAACAAGAAACTGAAGAGCACCAGCATAGACAAGTTCGATTTCCACCCTTTTTACAGAGGGTCACTTCAAAGTACACAATTGTGTGCACTTTGTGTTCATGTGCTCAGCCCACATAATGCTATTTTGACTCATACGTATCAAAATTCAACCAACTTCCACTTCCCAGTAGAGTGGTCCAGTTCCCACTGAAGGATCATGCCTTCCTAAACTCTCACACAGTTTCTGCTGGATGATGTTCCTCTCTTCATCACGAGCTATGGTGTGCTGATGAGCTGAGTACTTACCCAGAGACTACAACATTTCAGTGACAGATTAAATAGTTCCTGCCTCCATGTGTTTAGAGAGCACTTTGGGATCCTCTAGCATGGAGACTTTGTTTGTCTGAGCCAGCGTTTTCACCATACTTTACTTCCATCGCTACTGTTAGATGTGTTGGTTTTCATTATATCTTCAGATAAGGCTCATGTGAAATGGGCTTCTGTTTTGCTTTCTCACCAGAGAAGTGAGAATGGACATTTCCATATTCAAATGGATATGTTGCACTGCTCTAAGCCAACCTTCTCTCTGTGTGCTAATAGGAGGAGAGGGAAATGCAAACGTGGACCAAAACCGATTATTTTTTACTCCTGCTGCATACAGAAGCTTCCCAAATGGCTTTTAAGGAAGGCACACAAACTTAACTGCCTGGCTAGGGAGAATGCTGGTCTTGCATGTTTTAAGAACACGAGATGAGCCCAAATATCATCACTTGTCAGTTTAGGCTGCAGGCTCATATACTGATGGGGGGAAAAAAAAATTATGATCTCTTAAGTTTCTTAAGTTCAGGGGTTTTTGTTTGTTTGGGGTTTTTCTGTTGTCTTCATTAGAGGGGTCCCATGTTTTGTCCTTATTCATAACACTAGTTTTAAAGAAAGTAACTTGTACTTGCCTTGAGGCAGTGACTCCTCAGGCGCTTCCTGCGGCACAGCCGAGGCCATCGGCTCATGATCTCTGCTGCTACCTGACACATCGTTCAAAGGAGCTGCTTGACAAGGTGAAAGAGGGGAGCTGCACAGTCTAGTATGTTTCTGAACTCGTTAGAAATGGATGCTGACTAGCCCAGTTCAAACTTGCTCAAGAAACTTTGTCACAGGTACTCTAAAATAGACAGAATGATGCTGAAATTCCACCTAGGGGGGTTTGTATGTGTTGAGAGCTGTTGTTCTGTCACCTCCATCTCAAAGTGAATGTCGCTACAGATCTCGTGGAACCTACTGCTTGTTCCATAAGCACCCAGACTGTCAAAGTATTACATGGAAATGTGTTTTGTGGAAGCTTCATGGACATGCATTTCATGGATATCTATACAATTCATCTGGGTATCCTTCCCTCAATTAAAGTGATCTTAACTAATGTAACCTACTCAGGAGGAGATTTGTTATGTTTTGAACTTAGAGCTGATCTCTGTCTATTTGCTTCCCTGGTATCTCCAAGTTGGCCATGGCCATGTCAAACAGTCCTTCACGGCTTGCCCTTTACACCCCTACAGATTATGTGAGGCTGGTTTAATGTTCCTAAGATGCCCTGAGGTTTGTAGATAAATGTGACACTTTCAAAGTAGTACCTGAGGAGCCACTGAGCCTTGGAGGACCTTTAATGGAATATCAGTGGCCATGTCCTTTGTGTTGTTTTGTCAGTTCAATTACACCAACAGCCTGAGGGCATCGCAAGGATCCAAAATGTTCTGCATTTTTGTTCACATAAAATTTGAATTTATGTGAAAGTTTTTCCAAGGAGGAAGAAAGAATAGAGACATTGACAGGTCTTTATATCTGATCTTAGGTTTGTTCACCACTGGAGAGCTGGTGAGACAAATGTGGGGGCCATGGTAACACGTCATCTCACTTGGTTACACCTTCTGACTTAAGAACGTTTGAGCTGGAGTCACTTGCAATTAGCATGGGCTTGGCAGAAACTGGCACTGGTTGCTGTTTGCATAGAAACTATTTGCATAGTCCAGTTGTGCCATGGGTAAGTCTGCTCTTAATGACTAGCGTAAGAGTAGTCTCGAGGTGGTGTCTGTTCAGTAACTGCTTTTACAGCAGCTGATGCCCTTGATGGCACAGTAGCAAGTCTAAAAGCAAGAGCATAGCTGTCTTTGTACCCAGCCTCTCTCAGCCATATGTTATGGTTTTTAGCCTATTTATCATCATAGCCATGCATTTTCGAGGCAGCTGCTAGTGTCTAGGAGCTTCTAACTGCATTGCTTGTGAGAACCTAGGCCTGTGCATTTACCAGGGAGATGGTCTTCATGGTCTTCTTGAGTGAGGCAGTTTTCACTACAGTTTACCATGATGCAGAGAGCAACCTGTCTTGGACTCAAATGACCTGTCTGGGATCAATCGCCCAACTGACGCAGTAAATTATATCTAAAGTTTACTAAATTAAGTTTGCTAAATTAAGTAAATAATGAGGACTGGAGGGCATATTTGCTGGTCCCTATAACTTGTGTTGCTGCCTGGGAGGCTGGATAAGCTGTCTTCTGCCTGCTCAATGGAGCCTGGGAGCTTGTGAGTGGGTGGCGTGGGAACTGGGGACAGTTGAGGGTTTGTACAGGGATGCAGAGCTGCTCCTTGGGGCGGAAAAACAAATGTGTGATTCTTGGCCCTAGAACCAACAAAGCAAGACGCTAGGGACCTGTTGCAACCTGCGCAGTCTGTGAGTGTTTTCTTCTTGTCAGATGCCCTTGTCACAGAAAGTAATTTTATCGCCAAAGGGCAGGGAATGAACTGATGAAGTGGGATAGAGGGCTACTGATTGAAGGACTGCATGTTGTGAAAATCCGTGCATTAAATGTACAATTCTGCACTTTCTGCTCCTGTAGTGTTTGTTTATCTGTCTGATTTGCAGGGGGCAGGCATCTGTCTCCTTCAGGAGAAAGCATGTGTTCAGATGAGAAGGCATTATGCATACTATGCCTGAAACTAGCCCTTAGAATAGCACACTCCACATCTTAGTAATATATTGAGTGTACCTGAGTAAGAAACAAATCTGATTGAAGTATTGAGCTTATTGTAGTGGATTTGCTGTGACTCATCAGGAAACTGGAAGTCTTGAGAAAAAACTCACTCTGCTTCAGACTTTTTGGAAGAGATGGGAATTAGTCTTAGACAGGAAGTAATTGTTCTGTGGATGTTGTAAATAGGTACCAAACAACAAGCTTATACTGAAGTATTTATATCTTAAACCCTGTCTTGTAAGCCCAGCTATCAAGAGTCTCCATCAGAGATGGTGAAAAAGAAAGTTTTCTGGAATGAACAGCACTTCCACCTACATGCATTTAAGTGAGACAGGATGGAGGTGAGCTGGTAGGCTGCATGCTGTAATAAGCCATTTACTGGGATAATGGCTGGAGGCTACAGATGCTGTTTCGACTTAGTCTGTCTGTTCAATGCAAACATTAGAAAAGAAAAAAGAAAAGCCCTGCTACCTCAGTAAAGTCTGTAATGCTTTTAATCCCCAGTGTACTACATGAATATTAACTCCACCAATGTTGCAACAGCCCGTGGAGACAGATGACTCCTGTGTGCAACCTTCTTCATCTGCCTGAGAAACTGAGACAATGAGAAAGACTTTTAACTTAGACTTCTGGTTTTAGACAGGGACAAAATTGTGGTCAGCAGCCTGGCTTGACAGTGAGCGGGATGGAGCTGTCCTTTTCTTGTCAAGAGCGCAGGAATTCTGACTTTCAGGGACTAATCTCATAAATTTAGAGATTCCTTTGGAGAATTTTGCTGCCTGTTGTTATAGAAAGCACTGCCCTGCATGCCAGAGTCACAGAGGGTGTGTTGGCACAGGTGGATTGTGAGGGGATGAAGGTGTGCAAGAATATCGCTCTCATTTAGTGAATAGCTATAGACATCAGGTATCTGTCTGACTCTGAGAGATTGCTTGTAATCCAGATGTTGGGAAAAGAAAGAGAATCAAGATGATCAAATACCTGTTTAAATGAAACATTGCCTGGGGAAAAGGAGCTTGATGGCTTTGTGTATGTCTGCAGTGAAGTCATGGCAACAGAGCACTCATTTAGCAAAATTAACTGTTTCTCCATCTTACAAAAATAAAACACACACACAAAACAAAGGAAGATGAAAACGATACAATGGAACATCCTTTTATATCAACCAAATGAGTCCATTTGTGCCAAAGCAAAGGAGTTATCCTGGGGAGTTTGCTCCAAAGAGCACATACTTTATTAGAACAGAATGTAATAGTTGTCTCAGAGCCATAACTGTAAGGGCCTGGTGCCCTAGGCAAGTGCTTTCAGTAACAGGAAAGCCAAAGTTAGGTTCCTGCGCTGGTGCGATGTTGAAATACGCACTTTAGAGCATGGTTTGAAGCTCTTGGTTGTATGGGATTTTAGCTCAGCCAAGCTCTGGATACAGCTTTCAGAAGGGCTGTAATCTCTTTGAAGTTCCTCCTGAGTAGTGCTTAGTTTCAAAATTTTTTAGGCACCTAGGGATGAAATGCTGATGCTACTTAGCTTTGGGTGTACCCAAGTACTTGTGGAAAGCCAGCTACCTTTAAGTCCATTTGGCTTTAATGGAGACACGGGCTTCTTTGTGCCCAAGACTCATTTTTTAGCTCCTAAACTTAGCAGTATTTGAAATAATTTTCATACAGACCCTGCAAACAATACTTCTGTAATACTTGAGACAGGGATCTACTGGAGAGAGTCCAATGAAGAGTTACAAGGATGATTACAAGACTTGAACATCTCTCCTGTGAAGAAAGACTGAGAGAACTGAGGCTGTGTAGTTTTGGGAAGAGAAGGCTGAGAGGGGATCTTATCAACATCTATAAATATCTGAGAGGTGGGTGTCAGGTGACAGTCTCTTTTTGGTGATGCCCGCCCAGTGATAGGACAAGGAATGATGTGTACAATCTGGAGCATGGCAGGTTCCACATCAACACGAGGAGAAACATCTTTAGTGTGAGGGTGACACAGCACTGGAACAGGCTGCTCAGAGAGGTTGTTTAGTCTCCTTCCCTGGAGACTTTCAAAACCTGCCTGGATGGGTTCCTGTGCAGCCTGCCAGAAGTGATCCCACTTTGGTGGGGGGGATTGGACTAGATGATCTCTGGAGGTCCCTGCCAACCTCTTAACATTCTGTTACTCTGTTTTGATGCTCGCTTCTGATCTCTCTGCATAGACCTCTCTGTGAAGCAGTGTCCCAGGGTGAGCCACACTGACTGTTTTGGAAGGTGCAAAAGCTTGTCTTACATCACCAGCAATCTCATATTTGGAATTCAGAAATTGTTCATCTTCATGATGAGCGGGGGCAAGCTCCAGGGAAAATATCACGAACTCAAACGTGTTGCTTGAGGCGCCTGGAAAGTGATGTTTCTCTTAAGTAGTGTTTTCCAACCAGATTGAATTTTCTTTTGTGGCTCTCCTGAAGATAGTTTTAGGCAATGCCTTATGGCTTCCATGAAAGCATTTGACAGCAGAGATGCAGAGCTTTTATCTGTGCAAAGGAATGAAATATTTTGGGGGAGATTTTTAAGGATGATTCAACTTTGATGTGGTTTCTGTCAAAAATGTTGGGAAAGCTTCAGGCTAATTGGAAACCTGACCATTCATTGACATCTGTGCTCACCAGGTGAATATGAGTTGTTTTCCATTGCTTTTTGTATGTGGATGAAACTTGTGCCTTTCTCCTGCAGCTTTGACTTTTTGTTTACGGAAAGAAAAGCAATAACTGAGCATAGGTGAAAGAGTTTTGTTCAATGAAGGAAAGCCACAGTCGTTTTATGTTCAGGTATATATCTAGGATGTTACTGTGGAAGTTTTCCACGTAAAGACCCCTGTGTTTGAGGGCTTTAATGGAAAGCATCTTTTTTGGAAGGGGTCTCACCTGGATATTGGTGCTCTTCATGCTGTTGAATTGTGCTTGTCCAGTGGAGTGCAGAGGCTGGGAGTGTGTGATATTTCCCAGCTCAGCCTCAGGCTGATATATTTGCAGTGTATTGCAGGCTGTTCTTCCCACTACTTTCTCTTCTCCAACGTTGGATGCAGCCCTTGCTTTAGCAGAGGGCCAGAGCAATGCTTGCCAGAGCAATGCTTGTGGGCTCAGATGCGAGTGCCCAAAGGGAGGAGAGAAACTGAACAAGGGTGGGAGTACAAATCCAAGGAGGTGGCACATGAGGTTTTTTTAAAGGACATTTAGGGAGTAACAACTCGCATCTCAGGCTTTTCTGGGTGAGGGATGAGATCCCTGGATAGGAATGTTTGCAATGTAGGCAGCTCCAGCCCCATGGGTTGTCCTAGCATGCGTGGGGCAAATAAGGGCGGTGGAAAAGCCTGAGAGCCTGCTGCTAAACGACTGTGAAGATGCAGCCCACGATGTCTGTTGTGTCTGAGATCTCTGTAAAGTCTCTCGCATCCTTCCTCAACTTTAGTTTTCCAGTGGAGGCTGTTGCAGTATTGAGAATGTCTCCCATCTGCTCCTCACATGGCTTGGCACATTTAGCTCGAATATATATATATTTTTATTATGGGGTTAGCCAGTGGTAACCATGACGATTAGACTTATCACGCAGCATTTTTTTTCCCCTCCTCGAGTCAGTTTGAAATGCTGACAATTAAATAGATACAGTACACTTTAGAGATCCATCAGTCTCTTTGTTGTCTTGACAACTGGACTATATTTAGAAATGTAACAAGTACATGGAGTTCAATTGCACTTTTGCTAAAACATAGTTTTGTAGCTTGAGAATTTAATCTGTTGTTTGTAGATGCAGGTGCTTATTTGAGCTGTGCCTGACGTTTGTTCTCTTTGGTCTCTCTGGAAAGCTCCTACATAGCAGTGAGGAGATTTGGTGGGTGGAATGAGGGTCCCTGTCAGTTAGAGAGCAAACCTGCCTATTGCATGTTGGAGATGCTGTGCATGGCAGGGGGCTTGGTGAGGGCCTGGCAGCCCCTCTCTACTCAAATACTGGCTATCCTTTACTTCTGGGTGCTCGTGGTGCCCTGCACACTTGGGTACTTTGTCTTGGCTATGGATTTGCAGTGCAAGAGAAGCATACCCCAGATGTGCTATTCCTGCAGATATGGCTGAGCAAACCACGCTGGGGAGCAGTAAGCAGCGTGTTTGAGTGTCTTCTACCCTCCCAGATGAACTGCTCTCACAGTTTAGTAGCACTTTGGTATGGGAGGACAGTACCATGGTGTGTGCCGTTGGCAGACTGTGATGACTTTCCTCCTGTACTTCAGAAGCCTGAGCTTTGGTTACAGCTGGAAATTGCTCTCTGCTGCTGAAGCAGTAGTGGAGATTGTTTCTCCTTATCCCTTCCTCTATTTTGTCTTTGATTTGCCAGGGGCGTGTTTGTCTGATTTTAACAAAATACTATTACTACTCGTTTGGGTGTTGGTTTTTTTTTTCCTGGTCTCTTCCTGTTTGACAGACAAAATAGAGCTCATCCTCTCCTCATGGAGCTGGAGCAGCCAGCCGCATATGGGCTAGGTGTCTTGAGCTATGGGTGTTTAAGGCAGCATCCAGAGCTGGAAGAGCAGAAGGGGATTAGAATGGAGTGCACTTCAAGGGGTTGTAAATGTCTCTGTCCACTGACAGCCCTGAGCATGTACTGATGGTGGTGCATGTTGTTTCGGCACTTGTCCTGTGACCATGCTGCTCTCTGCCCTTTCCCTTTTCAGCCAGTGGAGAGCTGTGGTTGGTACAGGCACCTGTGTGGGTGTCACAGTCGTACCTGTAAGTGTGGTGATGTGGCTTCCATCTGCTGCCATCCTGCAGCCTGATGGGTGTGAGATGTGGGCTGCCACCACGATGCCCTTGTTATGCTCTTCACACAGTACCCATTAGTGCTGCATTCTTTCTTAGTGCACTGACTTACAAAGCTGTTTCTGAAGTGACAGACTTTCAGACACTTGGATATTGGAGTATTCCTGGCTTGAGTGATAAATGAATGAAAATCAGACTACAGTAGCTCAGATGTTCCCCATCACTCCACTGTCTGGCAGGACCTGGGTTGTGATGCTGGTCAGGGCTGCCACTTTGTAAGGCTTTCAGGTTGAGGAGCTGCCTAAAAGGGCTTCTCTGTGGTGAGGTGTTGGTGGCGCTTCCTAATCAGCACATGAAGCTTTGGGCAGGGCCTGGGGTCCTCATGGATCTTTTGCAATATGTCAAGCAAGACTCTTCCACCTCTCTCTGAGGCTTGACTAATAATGATGCTTGGCACTATAATTTGGGCAGGACAAAGCCCAAAGAAACTAAGACTCTCCTTCATCAACAAGGCTGTGGCAATGCAACAATCTGAAGAGGAGATCAGTCACATTGGATGGGGTGGCCTTTTGTCCAAAGGAACCAGTTCATTTGGTTTGATGATTTAAAGATGCATGTGGGTCCACGGTATGATGGTCAGTAGCATCCATTCTTGGGCAGAGAGCTTTAAAACTACTCAGTAGCATTGTTCTGTTGCTGGGGAGCATGGTCAGCACAAGCTTGTCTCTGGGATGCTTTATTTCAGAGGGGTGAGAAAGACTCGAGGAAGAGGAGCCTGCCCTGAGATCAGCTGTTATGGCCAGTGAGGACCAGTGAAGTGCCTTTGTATTTTCTGGGGTGCATTGTCATCTTATCTGCTGTCCATACCTGAAATATCATTTAGTAGGGCTCAAAAAGAGAAGATTGGGTTCTTCTAACATGATCTTGCTTCCCCTATCCTTGTGTTTAATCAGTTGTCAAATAATGTGGGTGAGTTTTCAGTGTATGCACACAGCTCTGTTCCTGTTTTCTTTACTCCCTCTGTCTTATCAGTTTCCCAATGAAAATCCAAAAACGTAGTTATATCTCCACTCCAGCTTTGTTTGTAAACTGTTAACCTGCCTTTTTCAAGTGTTTAATAGCTGCTGGGGTTTATCCTTAAAATACAACCATCAAAACCCAACAATGCTAATGAGTCTTCAAGAGTGCTTTAAACAAGTTATCCCAATCAATCTGACAGAGATAATGGTCTTCTATTAGAAGACATTTAGCTGGAGGTTGGATGAGCTGTAATGTTTATGGGTCTGTGGATCCATAACAAGACAAAATCAGACTCACTCCTTCCATTTCAGCGAGCTGTATCTGTTTATTACAACTGAGGCTTAGGCAGCACTTTAGATGCAAATTGCAACCTGTCTGAAGTTAAGTGGGGTTTTGATTTAGTTCCTGGAAGCAGTAATGTCAGCAAAAGTGAAGAGCTGGGACCCACATACCCCGAAGTCTGTAACTTCGGGTTGCTCTCTTTCCCTTACTGTTAAGATCAGATTCCCTTGGCTGGGGCTAGTAATTAAAATGCAGCTTCTCTTAAGCATCTCCCAAAGGCAGGCAGAGAGAGTAGAAGTGCAGTCTATGCAGATTATGTATATGTATGGATCTACCTACTTTGCAGAAAACCCCAGCAGTTATGTTGTTCTCTGACTGTTCGTGGTTGGGCTGTTGACCTGAAGCTTCTACTTTCCAGCTCTAAAAATGCAAAGGCACTACAGATGAATTACCAGACTGTAATGCAGGGAGGGCTAGGATCTCCTTTCCCTCAGTGTATTCATGTCTGTGTGATGCTTGTGAGATGTGGACCACCACTCATCACCCCCATCATTACACACAATGTGTGTGGCATGAATGATTCACCATGCATTCATTTCTGGTCACATAAGCAGGCTTGAGGCATAGGTTAGTGTTAGCTATTTGAAGTCTTCAGTCTGAAAGAAACATCAAACATGGAACAGAAAATGTGTCATGCACAGAAAATTCTCTGGGATTTGCTTCCCCCTTTAAAATATAACAATAATAATAAATTCCAAGCTGTTCACATATGCTGTCTCCTCAGTGGTCAGGACACCTGTCTGCTGCTTCCCTGTTACTTGATACTGGCTTACAGTGCTTGCAAAAATGTTAACATTAATTTTTTGTCATGGTGAATATGAAAGGGATATCTAGTGTCTGTGTGGCCACATCCTCAGCAAATTTCTCTGGCTCTCTTATACTTCACTGTGGATCTGAAGCAACTGCTGCAGTTCTTCTCCCTTGTGCTCCCCTTCCTCCACTGCAGATCAGGACAGCAAATCCACTGCCCTGCCAGGCCTGGATCTCCTTAGCAGCTAATGGTGATACTAATGAGTTTCAGCCTGGTGAAAACTTATGTATGTGACTGGCTAGATATGTCTATCCTCTCCCTCTTTTAATGATTTTTTTNNNTTTATGTTTTTTTTTTTTTTTTTTTTTTTTTAGCTCCTTGGCTAACCTCAGGCATGTTTGATGAGACACAATTGGGCTTTAGGATGGGTGAGTGTGCAGTTAGGAAGAGCTAGGAGGTGACCTGGGGCAGCCAGGAGTGTAGTGGGCTGGCAGAGTGGAAGCAGGTGGAGAAAGACTGGACCTTTGACTAATCATCACTAGTGTTTTTTAAACTTACTTATTTTACTCCAGGACTGAGATGAAAGGAAATAAAGAACACCAGAGTAGGCTCAGAGATCAATAAGTGGGAAGTATGAAAGGCTGCTGGTTGACTGGGGGGTAACTTTAAAAAAAGCATGTTTTCTTTTTAACTGGTTGTCTTTAGAGGCACCCAAAAGGAAATCAGAGCTGAAGGTAGGTTTGGGCTGTCCCACTCTGCTGCTTTTTCCACAGTTGCTGTGTGTTTAGCGTATCTTAGTTTTGGTTCTTCTTGGTGCTCGCATGGCAAAGCCAGTGCTGTGAGGATGACTCATTATTGGTCCGAGGGGTGGAGGAGGCTTGGGAAGAAGAGGCCCTTTAGGCATGAGAGGCAGAAGGGTGTCTAGTGAGGCTTTGAAAGAGACTTTGTTACCTGCAGCCCTTACGTCAGTACCTTTCACCAGCTCTACAGTGATTTAAAAGAAGTAGCTTCTCTCCCAAATAAAGCTCAGTCACTCTGACACTTACTCAGATGTAATCTGTCCTGCTAACGTGTGAAAAGCCCTTATATGGGTCAAAAGAGGGACAGACTGACACATGAGATGTATCAGAGAGGAAAAGAAGCTATGGTCTGCTCCGCACAGGAAGGCAGCTGGTGTTACAGGCTCTTTTTGGGGCTATTTTCTTGGTGAGGTGTCACTGCCAGCTTGATTTACTTTCTGCTTTTACCAGGAGCAAAATAATGATTCTGGTCTTTCTGTTTGCACCTGCAGAGGTCCCTTGGAAGAACTTATCCCTACGTCCATCTGAGTGCCTGACGTTGCTGCCTTGTTTTCAGGTGAGGAACAGATCAGGTCCTGGGGCTTTTGCTAACTGCTGAATTTAGAGAGGATGGGAAGATCTTGGGACTGTGTTCAATCATTGACCAAAGGATGGGCATTTCTCCAAATCTTGGGATAGAAGGAGGCCAGGCTAGCCCAAGAGGCTAGAGGTAGTTTTATTTTTTCTGGGTCCAGCTCTGGAAGCAGCAAATCTGCAGCTTCTCCTGGGACTGGGGGTATTGCATGGGAATGATTGTGTGGTCCTGTGGGCCATATTACTTTGACTGCTTTTTGAACCTTACTTACTGGACTCGACCACACTCCCTAGCCACGATGTGGCTCTCTACAATCTGGATAAACATCCAGCTGCCAATGGAGAGCTGACTGTTACGAGCTTTAATCCAAATGTACTTCAGTGGACAAAACCAGAGAAGTATCTAAACCGATTAAGAATAACTCAAATAGAAGTTTATGTGAGAAGACAAGTAATTTTTTCTTCAGAATTGTAAGTTCCATCAAATTTACTGGAGATACGTTGCTGTGACTTAAGGATCACCCTGATAGACTACCCCAAACTCTTGCTAGGAGCCTCCTGCTGGATTATGTGCAGGATGTGAGTTGTGCTCTGTGACCATCCTACAATATGAAGATTTGATTGTGGTAAGGGTAAGATTGCAGTAGGTCTATCCCCAAGCCTCTCTCAGTTTTGCCATCCCAGGAGGCAAAAGAGATGCTAGAGGTGCTAAGAAATCATGGGCCCTAAGGGAAGAAAGCAGCAAGCAGGCTTGTTGGGAAGCAGATAGCGAATGAAGAGGGATAGTTGGTAGCTGATCTGTGACCGCTCAGCAGCTATGAAGTTCTCCAGGGGGACATATGGCTAATGAGGGTGTGGTGGTGATGGTTTCCTCAGGCTGGTGGTAGCACCAGAAAACCACAGGTGGCATGTGCACAGGGGCAGTGTTAGGAGCCAGTGTGGGTTCAGAGCAACCCACTGTGATGTGGGAGGGTGTGTGCTAGGTTTTGTTCTTCTGCTACCTCTCATAGTTTTGACTCATCAGGGCAGATGAAGTAGCTCCATATTGCCTGAGTTGAGAATCCTGAAACACCTATATGCCACACCAAAACTGGGAGTGCTTCTTCACCCTGTTGTGTCACTGAACATAAATGCACTTTTGTTCTGCCCTTTTGGTACACAACACACATCCTTCTCTTCTTCCTTTACTCAATTTTTGTGATTTTTTTTTTTTTTTTCCTGTGTAAATTACAGCTAGCTGGAGATGAGATTTCAGCATCCTGTTTACTGCAAACAGTTGGAGACATTTATTAATGTTGAAAGACAAAGACAGACAAGGGATTAATAAGTAGAGGACAGGAGATTAATCGCAAGAGAGTAGAATTTGGTTCAAGGCCTCCTCTTCCCAGTTGCAGGGTTATGGAAGATTAATGGCAGCTCTTCTGTTAGTTTCAGTCTTTCTGTGGCAGCTTTCCTGGATAAATCTAATAAGCTGTCCCAATGGGTTGCTGTAAATATGAAATCTAGTAAGAAGCCTGTTCTTATAAACTGTTAACTAAATGGCACAGCATTAGTTTAGCTTTCTATTCAAAGCTTAAGCAATATGTTTGCGAGTGAGTCGTTCAGGTGCTTACAACTCTTCTCAGGACAGAAACATATCATCAAACATGTCTTGCGAAGCAAGCTCTCTGTCAAATTGGTTTTTACTCTGTGCACAGCAAGAGGTTCATTTATCTTCTCTTGACTGAGTTTTCAGCTTTGTTTCTGTGAGAAATTGGGCTCTTGACCCATTGCATCTGACCTCTCATTAGGCTTTGTGCAAGATTAGATCATTATTAAGAAAATGCTAACTTTGCAATGAGCATTCCTAGTCACGTTTGGTGGAGAACTGTAGAACGTGGGACTGTCAGGGAAAGTCTTTATTCTCATAGTAAGGTGCATGCTGTTCTGAGTGTCCTATGCTGAGGCTGATCTTCTACTCCTATCTTAGGGCTGAAACTGCCAAATGAAGCACTGCAGAAGTCTTTTGGCAACTACCCTCATGTACTTTTCCACAGCCTTCACAAAGATGATCCCAAGCCTTTCATGCATCAGGTTATAGCAATGTCTGAGTATGTGTGTGGCCATTTTGGGAAGGTAGCAGCTGTGTTCCTTTAACAGTGAGTGTGCCAAGACAGGGCTGACATGAGAAGTTCACCCAGCAGTAGCCACATTTCTTTTCCAGGGAAGAAAGGCTATGCACTACTTGCGTCCCTGTAACAGAGCTCTTCCCTTCTTCTCTGCGTGCAGTGCCCTTGGCTTTTCAGAAGTTAATTGATTTGTCTATAGCATGATTCTCTCTTTAATTTTATTTGTGTAAAGAAGAACACGCATTAATCTTTCTCCAGAGAAATGTTTCACGCTGCTCCTCTTTGAATGCCTGGCCCTGGCTCTGCCACGTTTCTTAATGAGTCTCTAACTAAACATCTACAGTTCCCACATGCTGCAGCCTTGACACACACATATTTGTACACCCACGTGCCTGCTCCCAGTTGAACCCAGCAGCCTGCCTGCTCCTCTCGCATGATTACCGCTTTGGGATTTGCATTAGCAAGGCAACACCTCCCTCAGAAGCCCATGAGAGAGAGCTTTATACCTGCCGGTATAGATAGATTTGGCATCAAATGAGCTGTCCCATGAATCAGAAAGGCTATAACTTCTTTTTCACAGTCCCCCCACTCTTAGACTAGTTTCATGTGTTTCTCTGGGACCTCGGATTCCTGTGGGCTGTGCTACCCGTGGTGAGGACCCAAGCTAGTGCTGAACCTGAAGGTGAACACCCAACACTGAATTACTGTCTGGTATGCCACTGGCTGCCAGATCTTTGGTAGTTTGTTTTTAATGAAGATTCCTCCAGTAATTCCTAGAATATCTTGCAATGCAAAAAAAGAGCTGTATGTGTATTTTGCTGTGGGCTGAATTTTTTTCCTGCTCTTCACAGTTCTCTCCGTGAACAGCGAGGAAAGGGAGGGGGAAGCAGCTGACTGCTTTTTTTTGTTGTTGTTTTTCTCTTTGACTTCTGTGAAATATGTGGCGATCAATCGCTCACAACTAACAAAATGTTTTTGTTTCTCTTTGCAAAAGCATATGGGAGCTGCAGGAAAAGCATATGGGCGTTTTTAGGAAAACATGTTGGTGAATGGACAAATTATAGTGGTGCCAGTATGCTGCTGATGTCTGGCTAGACCACTACTACTACCACACTTGCTGGCATGCAAACACATCCACAAGATTTCCAGCATGTGAGTGGTGTGCAGTAGCTCTCAGAGAAATGCAGACTATGCTGGATCCAGACCTCGTGATCCATCTTGGGTGTGCATGGCTGCCTCGCCGTGTCCCAGATGAGACTCTGGATATGTGTTTGTGGCAGCATATCCATTCCCTCAGTAGGCTAAGCTCAGAGCTCCACTTGGACTTGTCTGCAAGTAATGGTAATAACAACCATTTTTTTTTTTTTTTTTTCCCCCTAAACTAGTTGTCTGCAGTCCTAATAGCACCTGAGTGTCTTGCAGACAGGCTAGGCAGCCTCTGGCACTCCTCTGCTGCTCTGTCAGGTGTTTCTGTGTTAGCTGGAGTGATTATTTTTAGTTTATCATGCAGGCTGCTTTTGAGGAAATGCAAAAACATTTCCATCATTGCTTCTGGGTCCAATCCTGTTTGTCTTGATACTAGTGATCCAGGGAAGGAAATCCATGAGCTGAGCAGAAATTGATGGGGGCGGTAAGGAGATCGAGTGGTCTTGGTTCTTGCATCAGTTCTGGCAGCTCGCAGTTTCCTTGCATTTGAGTTGCCCTGCTGTGGACCTCTGTGCAAGGAAACATCCTTAATACCTCCACCTAGCAGCCCTTCCCACTCACGCTGGCAGTGAGGGAGTTCTGCCTGCCCTGCCTCTGTCTACAATGCCCATGGCTGTGCTGGGTTGCAAGGATTAGCGGCAGCTCTCTACCCACATTTGGGTTTTGCTAGGTCCTGAGGGACAGACTAAGGTCTCCTTGCACAGGGACAGGTAACTTCTATCTGTAGAAGCTCACAGTTCAAGTGCACAAAACAGAGCTGTTGAGAAGGATGTAATGGTCTCTGAGTGTCCAGGGAAGTGGACAATAACTGTACTTGGGGGTGATTTCACAAGCAGGTTCAACCAGTCTGAGCTCATACCGTTGCTGGAAGAGATAGTCCTACTGTCTGTACACCCCCAACCATCATTACTGCCCATGTTGTCATTTTTATTCTTTATGGATGTGAGTGTTGAGACAAAGGAGAGGGTAGGAAGTGTGACTGAAGACTGAGGGGCTGAGTAAGATGCATGTTTGGATGCCAAGTTGTTTTGTCTTGGTTATGAATCTGCACTCTCAGATATTCTGAGTGGTAATTCAGCACCTTTTAGCATTCTTCCTTTTATGCCAACTTCAAGATGGTCTGCTAGTGAGTAATTTTACATTATTTAATGTAGCCACTTTCCTTATAGCTCTTTTGTTCCATGAGACAATTCCCTATTTTATTATGCAAACAGTGCATTAAGATCCTTGTGGGCCCAAGTTCCCAGCAGTGCTCGAGATGACGGCAGAGAAGTAGGTTATTTCAGAAATAATGATTCTCCTTCTCTAGAAGCTTTCTTGGAGTTCTGTTTTAACTGCTTTTGATATTATACATGCTTTAAAAAAAAAAAAAAAAAGAAAAAGAATTAAAAAAATCCATACTTCCTAAATGTTACAGAGCTCAAAAACTACGCAGTATGCCTTGTCACAATATTTAATACAGAGTGCTATTTACAGTAATGAATCAAAATGTCAGCTTTTAAAATATGAACTGTCAGAGTGTTCCTACTTTGCAGAAAACTTTGATATGACAGTTTGTTAATCATATGACTATTACATCAAATGTGTCTCAGAGTGCTTTTGCTCAACAAAGTCTTTTTTTATTCCTTCCCCCTCCCTTTGCCACTGTTAATTCTGGCAGAGTTGTGTGACTGAATGCACTTTGATTAGAGGTTGGAAAAATGTGGAGCTGAATGTTTTTGCATGTTGACAGATGGAATGGATCAATGCCTGTATTCATGCCAATCATGGTCACCTAGTCTTAGGTACAGCCTGGTTTGAATCACCTCGACCTTGTGTCCTCAGTGTTTTTTTTTCCCCCAAGCCTGCTGTGACTGGCAGGTGGGATGCTTTGATTTTGATATACATGGCCATAACATGCATGCAGGCTGTGGTGGCGGAGAATCCAGCCTGGTGGAGTTTTCACAGGCTGGGTGTTGGAATGCAAGCAGCTGTCTCCTATCAAGGGAAATGGAAGGGATACTCTGGGTAAGGAGAGCAAGCCTTGCTTTGGGATTAAAAGTGGCTTTCCCAGCACCAACCTGGATATTGATCTCTAGTGTAGCTGTTCAGCAAGACTTCAGTGGTTTAGGCAGCTCTCCTATGAGGACAGACTGAGAGAGTTGGGGCTCTTCAGCCTGGAGAAGAGAAGGCTTCGAGGAGACGTTAATAGTAGCCTTCCAGTATCTGAAGGGGGCATACAGGAAGGCTGGGGAGGGACTATTTATAAGGTCTTTCAATGACAGGATGAGGGGCAAAGGGTTTAAACTGGCAGAGGGAAGATTTAGACTAGATGTTAGGAGGAAGTTCTTTCCAGTGAGGGTGGTGAGGCATTGGAACAGGTTGCCCAGGGAGGTTGTGGATGCTCCCTCCCTGGAGGTGTTTAAGGCCAGGACGAGGCCTTGAGTAACCTGTGCTAGTGGGAGGTGTCCCTGCCTATGGCAGGGGGTTGGAGCTAGATGATGCTTGAGGTCTCCTTCCAACCTTACCATTCTATGATTCTACGACAGCAGCTCTGCTGGGCCTGGGAGTGCTGCAAAAAGGGATGGCCAACCATCTCCAAAGCCTGCTGACCATGTGTGCTGGGACCTAGACAGCAGCAGTGGTGGAAATGGCACCTATGCCTCCTGATGTAACTCCGCATTTAGGGTGGCTGGGGTAAAATTTTCCTGCGGAGTAATAAAAAGCTGCCTTATACAGTAACACTTTCCTGTTGCTTTGGCATGAAGGGACAAGCGAAATAAAGATCTCAAGGTTGCCTGTGCACCCATGTTGGGGTTGTTGTGCAGGGCAGGGTTGATGCTGCTCCTAGAGGAGGAGGAGGCAGGGCGCTGGGGATGCCAAGGTCTCCTTTGCAGTGGCTTTGGTTACTGTGGATCCAGCTCAAGGAGTGTGTTTGTGCTCTGAACTGCTTTCTGTGAATTTAGACCAAGATACTGCCTTTTTTCTTTTTTTTCTTTTCCTGTTGTTCTTTGTTTGCTTCTCTGCAAAATGGGAGTAATTAATTGATATTTGTTAACTCACGAGTCCTCTTGAAGCCGATTACTCAAACAACTGCACTTCATGATGAGGACAAGGGAGAGCTCATGTAGATAATTGTGCTTTAAAGGCCAGAGAAGAGTCTCAGGTATTGCAGAGCTAGGCACCTCTGCCCATAACATCTCTGTGCCACGTTGCCTGAGGCTTCAGCTGGATTCCCACTCCTTATTAAAACTTGCAGAGTTACTGTTGCATTGGTCTTATGTGTGCAATATTTATGATTTGGAGTTGGCCCAGCACAGCTATGGGAATAGGAGGAGACTAAAAAAGGCAAAAGCTATGTATCAGCAGCCCGGAAGAGTGGAGTGTGGGCAATGCAAGACAGTAAATCTCGTAATCATAAAATCCTGTACAGGTTTGGATTGGAAGAGAGCTTTAAGGATATCTGGCCCAACCCCCTTGCCATCTTCCACTGAGTCAGATTGCTTAAACATCTGATCTTAAACATTTCCAATGATAGGTCATCCATAACTCTGGGCACCCTTTTCTAGTGTCTCATTGTAAAAACTTTCTTCCTTAGGTCACATCTGATGATCTTTTTTGGTTGTGGGTGTTTCTTGTGGCCTTATTAACTTGGTTTTACAGCTGGGTATGTCTTTTAAACAACCTCAACTCTTTCACTAATATTATTGAAGAATTGATAACAACTTTTTAGGGGCATAATCGGGTGTTGAACTCCACTTTTGATTGGCACATTAGCTAGCTCTTCTGTGTGGGCAGCACAAACTGAACACATCTGAAGTTGGTACAGTGAGTTCCACTGAGTCTCATGTGTGGAATGAGGTTTGGGAAGGTGGAGGCATTGCTGTTGCATCTCTCACAGTAATCATAGAATCATAGAATGGTAAGGTTGGAAGGGACCTCAAAGATCATCTAGTTCCAACCCCCTGCCATAGGCAGGGACACCTCCCACTAGTACAGGGCACTCAAGGCCTTGTCCAGCCTGGCCTTGAACACCTCCAGGGAGAAAGCAGCCACAACCTCCCTGGGCAACCTGTTCCAGTGTCTACAGCGAGGGTGGTGAAAGGACTTCCTCCTAACATCCAGTCTATATCTCCCTTCTGCCAGTTTAAACCCATTGCCCCTTGTCCTATCATTGCAAGACCCTGTAAATAATCCCTCCCCAGCCTTCCTGTAGGCTCCCTTCAGATACTGAAAGGCTACTATAAGGTCTCCTTGAAGCCTTCTCTTCTCCAGGCTGAAGAGCCCCAACTCCTGTAACCCGTCCTCATAGCAGAGCTGCTGCAGTCCTCTGATCATCTTCGTGACCTCCTCTGGACCCGCTCCCACAGTTCAATGTCCTTCCTGTGCTGGGGGCTCCAGAACTGCACACAGTACTCCAGATGGGGTAATACCTTACTGGTAGATGAGATGGGAGAAAACCAGAGGGATAAAGGAGGGAAGGAGGTGGCTGATGATTGTGGCAATGGCAGCATGAGAGGTTCTGCAGCTGGTGGTGTGGAACACCAGGAAATCTCAAGGAAGTCATTCAGTGAAGCCAATCTCTTCAACAAATGTGCCTAGGTAAGAGGGGATAGTAGCAGCAAGATCTACCAGGAGGGCCAGTGTGAAGGCATCACTTTTTAAACTGTACAGTCATCACCTTCACTGAGCTTGCTGCCCCCTCTCATCCTACAGAGGAAAACAGGTTATTACTTAATTTTCACTTTTAGACAAACCACGTTCATTGTTACTGTGATGATTTTTCTTTTATTATTGTTCCTGGGGTGGATGGAAAAAGAGCTCCAACAGATGTATGATTATCAGGGCATGAAATTAAAAAATGTTTGTGTACAAGGAAAAGGTTCTCTTCTACCAAATTCCTCATTTGAAAATTAAGCGATACTAAGGCTGGCCATGTTGACTCTGCAAGCAGGCACACAGCCCCCTTCCTTCCCTCTCTCCCAGCAGCATTGGCTGAACAGTAACAGCATTTTAAATGTTACCTTTATTTAAAAAAGGTAATAACACAACTGAAAGGTCAGTAGGAGGCAGATTACCTAAAGAGCTTATTCTCCCTCTTTGGTACTGATGGTGTCAATCTGAAAAATATATTTTGACTGATACTTAAGCCCTGTTGATTAGGGCAAATTGAACCTTTTCTATCAGAAGTCTTCTGGGTGGAAGCTAAGGCTCTGGTTGAATAATTCTGAGTGTGGGGATGTACATGAGTGAGAAGTGTTTGTTGTCAAAATGCTGAAAAAATTGTATTTGGAGTCATTGCTGCAGCATATGCCAAGGAGTTGCATATTGGTGTGCAGTATCCTGTTCTTTTTCCCCCCTCTTTGTGGGTCAATCTTGTAGCCAAACCACATTTCCTCAGTCTGTGCAGCCTGACAGTCCCCAGTGCACTGGGACAATGGTGCCTCCTGGGGTGTGTGGTCTTCATGGGTACTTCAGAAACGAGGAATCAGCCTTCCACACCTACCAATGATGTCAGTGCAGGGATGGTGGTTTGGCACAGAAATACTTTCAGGGTCTAGTAGAAAACCACCAGCATTTAGATTTTTCTCTTAAAAGTGATGTTTTGGAGTTCCCCTTCTGCACAGCCCTCTCCCAAAAAACAAAACAAAACAAAACCACCACCAACAAAAAATCTATCTATAATTTCTTTCCATGGTGATGCAGTTTTTAATTTGAGAAAATGATCTGTTGTTTTATGAGCTCTACCTGTGATGCACAATTCTCAGGTACAGCTGCTCTTTCCTGGTTTCCTTCTGAAATCTGGTACTCAATTTTGAAAGCTAATTTTAAAACATACATCAGAAACAGTCTTTATTCTGTGTTATGTGTTGAGGTAAACCTGATCCTACCTAGGACTGAACATTCCCTGGGTACTTTGCTTATCACTTATCTCATTCTCTTTCCGTCCTCTAAAAAACTTTTGTGGCCAAGTTGAAGGCTGACGTTTGTTGAAGTCTGTAAGGCTACTCATGAGTAAAGTTTTATCTGGGTGTTTGTGGGACTCAAACCCTGAGTCTTGTTGTGATGAGTTTTGCCCAGTGAGCCTGGATGGCATTAAGGAGAAAATAGGAAGAGGGCTAGAAGATTGTTCCTGCACTCTGGGAACAATTGAGACAGAAAATTGCTTCCAGGATTTCTTCACTTTTCCTCAGAGGGTAATCAGCCTGTGTAATTCTCTGCCAGAGGAAATACTGCTTGTATCTGTTACCCAGAGACAGCAAGCAAAGTTTAGGTAGCAGCCTGCATACCAAAGGTACTGCAGAATAGAGACTCTCCCTTGTTTGTTTTTTGGTGTAGTGATTGCTATATGTCATAGAACGTTAAGAGTGGTGCAGTTATAATATGACAGATAATGAAGTATTCACTTAAATACTTGGTATGTTCCTGGTACACAGTTAGCCTTCAGTGCCTTAAACAGTGAGACAAGTAAATGGAATTTTGCTTAGCATGGTGCTCAAATTATAAGCCTGAGATTGTGGAGGAGGTTAGAGCTGTTCTAGTGAGATGATGGGTGGATGGGTGTCTGTTAACTTCAGTCCTGTTCTTGGCTCAGTTTTACTCTTTGCTGAATAAATGTAAGCAAATTGCAATTTCTGCACCTTTTATTTCACAGAATCACAGAATTAACCAAGCTGGAAAAGACCTTTGAGATCATCAAGTCCAACCTATCACCTAACCCTTCTAATTAATTAACCCATGGCACTAAGTGCCTCATCCAGTCTCCTTTTAAACATCTCCAGGGATGGCGCCTCCACCACCTCCTTGGGCAGCCCATTCCAATGGCAAATCACTCTTTTATTTGTTCATGTGGAGCACAGGGGGCAGCACCTGAGCTACTTCAGGGGTTTAAGTTTCAAAAAAGGCCTTTCAGCAGTATGTTTTATTACAACTTTTAGAGGAAAATATTTAAATTCTGTACTGAGTGAGCATAGCTATGTACAGATGACTGCATGAGGGTTACACCTGCTGGGCATCAAAACTTGATTCCTAAATTTCCATTAGCAGGTCATACTGGGCCAAAGGATCTTGAGCTGCTAGAAGAGAAAAGAACAAACCAGAATGAAGTTGGTGTTTGGTTAGGGCCTCTGGGTGTCATTGTTCCTGGTTGTTCATCTGGCTAATGTTTGGCTTTGTGAAGTATTTGTCTGTGTCTGTGCTTCTGTGCACATGGGGAAAAAAGAGGATGAATATCACTAGGGTGGATTAGCATTAAAAAATAGTTAACTGATCAAAGCCATAAAGCATGTCCAAGTGAATTCTTCAGAGAAATAGCTTTGAATTTCCCAAGCAGCCGCAGGCCATAAAAGCGGAGCGCTATCATTCAGGGATGCAAAAAAAGTCCCCTTCTGTTGGAGTGTTGGACCTATTTGTTCCTTTTTAGGAGGGCATTCAAAATGTTTCCTTAATTTTCTTCTGAACAGTTCACTGCTATCCATCACAAGCCTTTGCCAGCTGAGATAGCTCTGTTGTCGCTCAAATTTAACCCTCCACTGAAGTTTGTGTATCTGTACTTCACATTTTGGATGCCTTTCAGCTTGGTGCACTTTTCAGTGGGGGTAGTCCTCACAGAGCATTTTTAGTCTCTGAATGGAGGTGTCAGGGAAGGTAGGCTGCAAATGGAGAGTGATGCCTGGAATGATTTCCTGCATGGTCAAAAGGGATGGCAGGAGAGCTCTATTCCCTGGTGCCGTGTTCTGTCTTTTCATCAGTCCTGCCCCAGCAGGAGCACCAGCCCCACCAGGTCTGCAGAGCACGTGGAACACGGTGGGAGGGAATTTCATTTTACTTACATGGAGGAAAGAAAGCACAGTGTTCAGCTGCTCAGAGAAAGTTATTGAAAGCTCACACTGAAGGTTAGGCAACCAGCCTGGGAATTGGGCACATAAATTTGCTTTCCACTTATGAAAATCTCTTTCATAGTGTTTTGCTTTGTTGCTTCTTCTTAAGATGTACAAAAGAGTGAAGTTCTGGTGTATGGTCCATACACAGAATATTTGGATAGCGTGGTCATTAATAGGCATGAAAATTACACTGTGGTGTCTCAGAACTTGCCAAGGAAAAAAAAATAGGAAGAAAAACCTCTCAGAGGACATAAGGTGCTTTGTAGCTGAGTGTCCCTGCTGCCTTGCAAGGACTCTGCTGTCCTTTTTACTTCAGCTCTTCTCTTACTGAAAATATTTTACTGCCTAATACCTACTAACTTTTTAATACCTCTTAATCATATGCACACACCCCCGAAGGAAAGCTACACATATTTTTCTGCTCTTGTAAATGTTCAGCTTTAGGGCCCTGAGGGTGGAGTGTTAATGACTGTGTCCAGGGTGCCTTTCAGGCATAGAATTCCACTTTTGCTTCCCTTCTTAAACTTGGAGTCTTATTCTTCAGATAGCCCAAATTTCAGTATAACAACATTTAAAGTTTTTGTGTGTGTGTGTTAATGAAGGTCCTAAGTAGTTAGCCCTAGAACTGAGGTCATCTTTGTAACAGGTGGACAATGCATAGAGAACAAAGATGTGACTGAGGAATGGGACAGCAGCTTTTGGGAATGGATTGGATCCTTGCACAGGTGTGGGCATGACATTTGTGTCCGCAATGTATACACATGCTGTGCTTGGTTTCTGTGGTAAAGCAGAGATGATTACCCACATAGCAGAACCATTTGCCACAGTGAAGTCATCAGTACTCAGTAAAGCAATACAGAGGTGAATCCATATACAAGATAGGGCAAAGCAAGTGTGAAACTCATCCCTCTGTTCCAGATTGTTCTCTGGCATCTTGTAGGGGCCATATCCTACCCTGAGATGGGAGCAATGCTCAGCTATTGATAACAGAGACGGAAATTGAATCCGAAGCCTAGGGCCTTTCTGCGCGGGGACAGTATTGTGAAACAAAGCCAGGGTGTGAATTTAAAGTGCAATGGCTGTTCTGAGCATACTTCTCATGTGGGCAGTCTTGTTCTGCTCTGAGAGGGCTTTTGTGCAGTTCTGCTTCATCCGTTGCCAAAGGCGCTCTCAGTGCAGAAAGAAGAATGCCCACACAGGGAGCAAATAGCTTTTCCAGGCTGTTTCACCATGCTGAGGAGTCCCAGGAGATGCACATGGTTTCATGTCCCCATGAATGTTACAGGAGCTTATTCTTCAGCTTACTCTTCCACCAGAGCTCTTGCGTGGGGAGACCTGCTTTGTGATGAGTGGTTGGCAGAGTCGTGTCTCCTGTACCCTGCTAGATGCAGCTCTCAGAGTTGTGTCTCCTGTACCCTCCTAGATGCAGCTCTCATCACTGTTTTGCCTGAAGTTGTGGGGCTGGCCTCAGGGATTTGTGAGATTTTGAGCTTCTCTAGACTTTAGTGGAGTTGCAGTTTGATGTTCTCCGTCAATACCATCACCTGTCACAGCGTGTCCTAGCGGCTGACACGGGCTCCTCTGAGGCCGTGCCTCTGTTCGCGTGTTGTTCCTGTGCACACGAACTTGTCAGGCAAAGCTGCGCGCCGGGTACGATCGTTATCTGAATATTGTTGAATGGGAGGAAAAACCCATCTGCTCTACAAAGAGGCAGTGTAAAGAGCAGGCTCTGTGACTAAACAAATTCACATCTGTTTAGCAGAACCATCAAATGGTGAGCAGAGGGGCCTAATGTGAATCACATGTTGAAACCACGAGTGAGATGAGCTGCAAAAGAGAGAGCCTGGAAGTGTTGATCCATGTGAGCAACTGTTAGTTTCTCTCCTTATTCTTTCCCTCTACCAGTTTCCTGAGCAAATGATGAGGATTCAAAGAAAGAGGGATGTGCGCATGGGTATGCATACGTATGTGCATCTGTTCATGCTCCTTAAATGATTAAATAATCTGCCTATATCATTTTGAGCCATTAGATCACAGCTTCAATTAGAGGGGCCTGCAGAGGAGGGAGGGCAGAGCTGAAAGGGAGAGAGCATCTCTAGCTGTCCCCTGGTGGCGCAGCTTCATGAAAAACGACCTCAAGGTGGCTTGCTTTAAAAAAGAGACTTGCCTTGGAAGTGATTCTTCAGGATGACGTCTCCAGCAGTGTCATCTCAAGGAACCTGACAGGAGCAACCTAGAAACTTCAAAGGATAGATTATGCCTTGATGTGCTCAAGCTAGTTTCAAAATAGGTATCTGGGTACCAGTCCTAAGAGACTGCATCTTTTCATGAATCAATTTATTTCATTGCTTAGGTTTTCCCCTTAGTGTTTTAAGTCCTGCAGAAAGAAAGGGCAGCTTAAGTTTCGGTATTGGTTACATTTGCAGTGTGTTTCTTTTTGTGTGCCAAGAACATATCAATACAATTTCAAAACATAGTATTTTTATGACTTGAGGCAGCAGTTTCTAACTTGAAAACAAGAATGCTTTGGGGATACAACTCAGGTGCCTCAGTGACGTTCTTTATCTTGTCTCCGTACCCCCTAGGAGACTCTATGTAGAGGAGCAAGCATCATCTCTCCCCCAGGATTTCGTGAAAAGAAACATGCAATAATTCCAGTCTCAAAGGTGATTTCTTGCTGCTGTCTTGCCTTTTGTCCTAGATACTTTGCAGTAAAAGAGGCCAAACTTGCAGGAAAAAAGAATGATGGCAGATAGGCTGCTAGACCTGATTCTTACAGATCCTGATCTCCTGCAGTTCAGTCTGCTTTCTTTAGCTGACAGAGAGCTGTGCTTGTACAGCTCACCTGGGATGTGAGCTCTGCAAGAGTGTGCTGGAGGTAATGAAGCACTTAAGGGGCTGGCAGGGTTGAAGGTCCCCATGGAATGATTAAGGTGTTGGCAACTGTGTTACTTTGAAAGAGAAATATGTGCATTATGCAGCAAAGGCATGCTGAAATGCCTTGCAGACGCTTAGTTGTGTGTGGGGACATGCTTTGCCTTAGACTTGTGAGACAGCAGTAGCACCTATTGGAGGGGATTTGATTAACAGAGCTGTGTGTGTACTTAGCATCTACGTGCTCCACCTGCCCTGGTATAGTTCAAAAGCAGAACACAAGTGGTTGCCAGCAATGGCTGAAACACAGCAGAGTATCACTGTCTCTAGATATATTAGAAGTTTGGTTCCTCCTTTCCTCCAAAAATTCCCTCTGCTCATGATTCATTTCCTCTCTTTCCACTGCCCCACTCTGTTCTGAGAAGGTGCAGGGAAGATAGGTGAGCACTGTAGTGTTTTCCTGGAGACTGACAGATTTGAACCATTTTACATCTAGAGAACTGATGTGGCCAGTTAAGTAGTGAAACTGCTTTTGTCACAACAGATGTCATCTTGATTTCTGGGAAGGGGAACAAACGATGGATTTGGGTGGTCAAAACCAGAAGATACCAATGTGATGGTGGTGGAGTGTCTGGAGTTACTATTTTAATATGATGAGCTTGTTTAGCAAAATTGCAAGGCCAGTGTGGCTGCTTGGCTGGGTTAACTTCATTGCTGGAACTGTGGTTTGTACCAGCTGAGGAATTTATCTCCCAGAGCTTTGGGTATCACTGTTCTTGAGTGAATGGATGCTGAAATTTAAGGGAAGTGCAACAGTTTCCTAGGGTGGTGCTTAGTGGTTTTATGAGTTTCAAAGAAGAATTGAAAAATCAAATCTCAAGTGATTGTCTTCAGTCACAAATTTCTATTCAAAGCAGAACTAATGATCTATGGTTACTAAAGCAGAGCTTTATCTTGGTCTGATCCAGTGTCATAGCTTGTCTTTGCTCTTAATATTCCTATTCGCCCTGTGCTTCTAGAAGACACCTCCTTGAACAGATGTCTTCTCAAGGAGCTCTATGTCATGTTTATTGCAAATAGCATAGAGATGGCTAACATCACCTTATGACCATGTGACCATGAACATTCTGGAGCTCCTCCAGCTTAGGTGCCATCTCAAAATACGCCTTTTATTCCTTGATGAAAGGACTGGAAGTAAGCAGTAGACACCAGGTCAAATATGAGTCTAGTGTGTGCTGCTGCCATTGCAAATAAAGCAAACTGAATATGGAGTTGCTTCAGGAAAAGCCTGGACAGTAGACTTAGATGAGTTATTGTTCACCTTTACTCTTTGCTGGCAAGGCTGCCATCAAATCTCAAGTCCTTCAGTTGAAGTGGGATGTTGAAGAGCTGGAGAGGGTCCAGAGAAAGGGCAGTCAACCACCTAGAGCCTGTAACCTACAAGAAGAGACTGAGGGTGTTTTGTCTCCTGTCTCTAATGGAGAAGAAGCAAAAGAGTGTGATCCAATAGCAACCTGGGACTACTGCTGGTGCTTCTGACCAGGTGGCAAAATAAAATAACATGGATATGCAGAGTAGATTGGGAGATTCAGCTGGAGAGCTGGGAAAACAGTGCAGCAGTTGAACAGGTACCAGGGGATTCTCCATTTTGGAACTTTTCGAGGACAAAGGCACAGCCAGTTTTATCTAGTACTTGGTGGTAGTCCAGTCTTCTGCTAAAAGCAGGACTTGGTAACCTTCAGAGATCCTCTTTCTTTCTTGACAGTACTATAGACTTTCAGCTTCTTAAAGGAGGAAGCACTTAAATCTTTATTTTTGCTTTCTGTTGCAAAAAGGAGACAAGAACACATTGGAGTGCTCATGTCTTGGTGGTATTGAATCATCTGTTGCAAAACTCAGAGAAATGTAGTCTTTTTCTGACTGCTTATACAAAGGGGTCTGTGTACTTCCTTTACTTCAGTTTTCATTCACTTATCTATCTTGCTTCCATTAGCAGTCTCACCACAGCATCAGTTCCCAGCCATCTGGCAGCAATCACTCTTCCATGTGTTAGGATATAGGATTTTCCATAGGAAAAAGGCTACTTCCCCTGATTCTTTGTAAGGTGCCATGGACTAAGCTGCCAGTAATGAGGCACAGATTGGTGCAGTGCTCAGGAATGAAGAGAAACTACCCATGGACTTGTCATACTGGAGGCTGTGACTTCCAGAATGGCCTGGGGTCTGGGGGAAGAAAAATTGAGAGGAAAAGAATCAGAGATTAAAGATTTTGATCCTGGACACAGTTTCTGCACCTTAATTTATTTAATTGCTTTTTAGGCACTATGTTTTCAAAGTCTGGTTTGTACTGTAGACCTCTTGAGGTGTCACAAGCAGATTATAGTGATGTTGGTCTCAAACTCACATCCTTCTTGAGTGGGGCCCATGGTGTGCCCGTATTCAGTACTGCAGCTCCTTTGCCTATCTTCTCAATGGGTTCAGACTGCCAATAGTAGATATGTTTTCTTCCAGGGACACTGTGAGTTGACTTTCTGCAGCCACAGCTATTTCAGAAGAGGAGTGCATTGCAATTAAAACACCCACCTACACTCATGCCAGCCTTGCTGGGATAGGACCTCAAGGTCTGTTGACTTTGTGACAGTTTCCCACTCTCTTCTGAGCTTGGATCCCTGCTGTTTCTCCCCAGGCTGCAACATACACACGCAGCACTCTGCAAAGCTAATACAATTATTTGTGTGTCAATATGCTGCCATAGACCCATTTGGTCCCACTGGGATCTTGTTGATATCTCATTGCTGAGCTGAATGTTAGTTCTGCATGATTCCTTCTTACTTAGAGCCAGCATCAGCATCCAAAGAGCCTGGGCTTACCCTAACAGCTTTAACCTTGCCATCTCTTGTTGTCCTGATTTTTTTTTTTTCCCTTATGAGAGATTCTCTTGATAGGCCTGGTTCCAGTATGTCTTAATTTGTTGAGAACGTCCAGTACCTTACCCATTTTATTGATGGATAATTTCTATGTTATCTGGCCAGTGCCTTGCTGAAGTAGAAAGCTGAATAGTGAGCTGTGCTATAGAGAAGAAAATGCATACAGGCATAGAAGAAATAAAGGCAGCTTTTCTTGGCAGGGGGATCTTGAAAATAAATCATGTGCAGGAAAACAGTATTTGTGTAAGGGAGCTCATGGTCTGAGATTCCTAAAATAACCTTTCTGCATCATTCCGCCTGCTCTTTTGTTGTCCCTATTAATACATTTCCTTTCTCTTTATACACAAAATTCTGAAACAACCATCTCAAACTTTTCTTTGTGGTGCAGCAACATCCTTACAAACTTGGCCAAGTTATCAGGAAGAGAAGTTTTAAGAATTGCAAGAAGTTTGTTTGGCTCAGAGCTACAGCTTCTGGCTTAGCTCTTAAGATTCACCCGTTAACTTTGTTGTATTGGAGTAAGTATTTCAGGCTGGCCACCAGGTCTGCCTCCTCCTTTGGAGTTGCCCTGGGGTTTGTTGTGACCAGAAGTAGCTGAGGCCATGGATTAGTGTTTTATCCAATACAGTTAGGTTTGGAGTGGCTGAGGGCTGATTCATACCACAGAAGTCAAGAATCAACCTGCTCTCCAGTGAGATTGTCATGTGGTCACTAGAGTTGTATTAGTGTAGATAGCTCTACCTCTAGGAAGCCAGAACTATCTCTTTACTTCAGTGCACATGGGCCAGGTAAGTTCAGTTTATTGGGGTTTTAAAGCTTATTTTGTTATCTAACACCAGAATGTGACATGGCTGTAGAAGTAAGATCTGTTCATCAGCTTTTATCTGTGTTTTGCAACAGTCAAATTCAAATAACCCACATTTAACCCCCAAAACGCTAATTCAATTATATTTGGAAGGAGAGGACTTTTATGTTTAGTTTGCCCTTCTACCTTTTTCACTCTTGAAGCTGACAAAGAGAAATGAGCAGAGAAGGAAACTTTAAGAAAGGGTAAGTTTTTGGTTGATATTGTTCCAGTAGCAGGGTTTTGGCATTAGAATGTGATATTGGGTTGGTATCTGATGAATTGTGTTCATGGTCACATTAACCTGTGTCAGACATCTTTGTAGCAGAGAGATCATTCTTCACCATCCTGTCTTTACCATCTCTGTTATGGAATTGTTGTCTTCCTGTTATGTCTGAGTAACACTGCAGAAGTCAAAGTGACTTTAGTACGTAAAACAAAAGCCGCATCTCAAACTGGTGTAGATCTGCTGGTGACAAAACAAAGTCTGGATGCAGTCATGCTAGGAGGAAAAACAAGTTGGTTTTTTTTCCCAGTATTGGTTATTTAGTTAAAAGCCTGGGCCCCTGCTGTGTCATTTGTGAATGATTGCAACTACAGAATAAGGAATAGAGCGTTGCATTGCCAGTAGGTGATATTGCTGGCATATCTTAAGTGGGATACAGCTACAGTGCTGCAAACCCTTTTGAGTGCAGATAAAGTCACAGCTGGAAGCCTGGGGTTTTAGAGTCATAGAATAATTGATTTAGGGAGGGATCTCAGAAGGTCGTTTTGGCCAACCCTTTGCTCAAAGCAGAATGAATTTTGAATTTAAATCAGATCTTCTGGAGGATCCCATGGAAATTTGATTGAAACTGTTAAAGCCAGAGTGGGATGATACTAGATTATATGCTTCAAGGAATAATTCAGCACAAGCAGTGCTCTAACTAGGTTTCCTTCTCCTTTAATTCCTGTTATTACATTAGTAATGTCCCACAGCAGGAAACTGGTGAATGCTTTCTGTTTAACTATTTATTTAACTGAAGCAGTGGCTTCACTTTACTTAGTTATAACTTTAGTGGGAGTTGAAGTGAAAGTACGAAACTCTAGGTCTGGGGGGAGAGGGAGGGTTAAACTTGCTCCAGCAGACAACTCCTTGTGAAAGAGTGAAGCAAAGCATGGAGAAATGGCCATAACAGTGTAAATTGGATGCAATTAAATGCATGTGTTGGAGTCCATGGTCATGAAGGCGGCGTTTGGTCAAGAGGGCAGTCACTGGGAGGTCACAGCATGTTCCGTTCTTCCTCATCATGTCTTGGGGCCACTTGGTGGCTCAGTTGACAGCTGTTTGCTCTCCTGCTCACCAGTGATGAGGGCCACATCAGCTTCATGCACAGTACTCAGAGTTATTCCTGGAGCTTTGCAGTTCTCCTGCTTGCTGACATTACATTTGAGGAGCATGAAGAGCCAGAGTCAGTTTGCTGCTGTGAGGATCTGAGGGAGGAGCTTCTTTAGACAGAATACCACAAGACTTAAATTCGGTGAGATGTTGTGCAGATTGGCAGTGATTAAGGGAGTTCAAAAGGAATCTCAATTTCCCAAATCACATAATTTCCCATATGATGTGAAACTGATGAGGATAAGCAGTACCATATGGTAAAGACATCCCAGGAGAGCTTGGGTTGAGTTTGTAAGTACCTATGGCACTTCCTATGTTTGGTTAAAGACCTCTAATGAGACCAGAATTTTGATATTTTATCCTCTTTTGGAGGCCAAGAAGCAGGAAAGCTTCATGGCTAGAATTCAGTGGCCATAAATGGAGAAATAAATTCATTTAACATACAAGCTGGACAGTGCCAAGAGAAATAAGCAGCTTTGGGAGTTTGTGAAGAGCAAATCTCTCTGGTCAGCCTCAAATACTGATTTTTGCATAATCGATGGAACATAGGTGATGAGGATAAAGCAAAGACCTATTTGTGTATGAGCTTTTGGAAATTTCAGGCAAAAACCCCTGTGAAGACAGTAAGGCTAGAGAAGAAACATCCAGTCTTGTAGGTTACATCTGTACCTGCAAGGGGCAATGTAGGTCATAAATTCTTACTATGAAGGTTGTCCCCATGGTTCAATGCTAGAGCTCATCTTTAATAGTCAGTTTGAAGGTGAAAAGTGTGCTTGAAGAGTTCTTTTAAGTGGATGGAAGAGAAAGTGTGGAGAATGTCAGTCTGCCTTTCTAAACGTGGCTCTCGTAAGCCCTTAGAGACAACCTTGGGTTATCCAGGGGAGGGGATATCTTCATGTTGCTCCTGAGTAGCATCAGATAGAAGCCACTCTAGAGTTTCCAGGTGTGTCTAACATCAGCAGAGGAGGATCTGTTTCCCTGCATCTGTTCAACCTCTTGACTTTAGAAGTGATGGTTAACTGGATGATATCGATACAGAACATTATGGACCTACATCAAGGCAGTGGCTTTAGGGAGGAGCAGGATGGAAGGCAGGACAGACTGTCTGGAAGCTCAAACTGTCGTTGCTCATTTTTTGTTAAACACTGTTGCTACCCACTATGAAGCATTAGCTTAATTAGCTCAGGAACAAATTCTTCTGTCTTGGTGAAGTCCATCAACATCCAAGGAGCATTTGCTCCACGTTACAAATACAAAAATGAAACGAAGATTTATTTGGGTACAGTCTAATCACAGAAAAGCCAGCCTGACTCAGAGATGAATGTGCTAACAGTTTCAAGAGCAGACAAATTGGTACTCTACCCTTCTATTGCTTATCTGATTTGAGACTAAATGGACTTGGAACCTTCCTTGTTTTACCTTTGCTTCTCAAAGGTGAATGACATCCTGTAATTAAAGGCAAAACCAAGCACTTATGCCCACACATTAAGAAAAAAAAAAAAACAAAAAAAAACAAAAGTCCTTGTCAGGCTTTTATTACTGCCTGGTATTATCTTCATTGATATTGCTGTTCTGACATTTTTAGATAATGTGGTCTCATCTTGAGATTCGTGGATTCCAGTTACTGTGCTGCAGTGTATTCTTTCATGGTTAGAATTTTCTGAACTTAGAGCATTAAGATTGTCCTAATGATAGAACCAGAGCACACTGTTTTCCTTATTTATGCAGTGTGATTTCACTCTCTGCTTCTAATGTTATTTATCATGGTTAGTCCAGTCTTATCCTCTGCCTCCAAAAGCAGGTGATGACTAATGCTTCCAAGCAAGGAAGGATAACAGAACCTCAGGGAACCACAGCAGATTTCAGTCTGATTTTTGTCTTTTATATTATTCATCATTCTACCCCTTCCATTGTAAGTTGGAAAAAAAAAAAAATCTTATGATGTACCCTTTCATAAAAGGTAGCTGAAAAATTGAAGAGAGTTCAGAGTAAACATACATGAATGAACCAAGAGAGGTCTGCTCTTTACAGTGAGTTTAATTGTTTCAATTTGATTTAACCAATGACCTGGCTCTGTTCTGAAAGGATCTGCCTTAGGAAGAGAGGCAGGTGTGTAATGCAGATGACAGAAGTGTTACAAAATCCAGTGGCTGGAAGCAGAGCTGGATAGATTTAAAGTCAAACAGAAAGGAGAAGCTGTAATTATGGTGCTTAATTGCTTGCCCAAACAGTTCACCCAACGCCGTGGTGGATTCTCTAACGCTTGCGCTCTTTCAGTTGAAGCTCTGAGTACTTGATAGCAAACATTCCTTAGGTCAACAAAAGCCTTGTGTGCTAACAGCTGGGTAGAGTTCAGTGCCCTGCATGCTGCAGAAGGGCTCCATGATGTGGTCAATGAGAAGGGCTTTCGAAGAAGATAAGGAAGATTTAGGAGATTTTTATGTGAGGCGGGGCAGTGAATTTGTGAAAGGGGGGTTGCAAGAGTGGTTGGTGAATATGGAGTCACAGGAAGGGGTTTGTAGCAGCCAGATCAGGAATGGAGCTGCTAAGTTATTGCTGACCAGTAGGGATGGCCATGTGAGAGTGGTAGAAATCCAGAAGGCTTCAGCCAAAACAGAGGGAGATCTGAGTCTGATCAGGAAACGAGAGGTTGCTGTCCTTCTGGGAGAGTTCTCAGGAATATGGGGCTCTGATGACAGAGGTTGTCCCCAGCCTGGCTTTTAAAGTGTTGTGTGGGTAGATTTACAAGGTCTTGCAATGACAGGACAAGGGGCAATGGGTTTAAACTGGCAGAGGGGAAATTTAGACTGGATGTTAGGAGGTAGTTCCTTACAGTGAGGGTGGGGAGGCACTGGCACAGGTTGCCCAGGGAGGTTGTGGCTGCTCCCTCCCTGGAGGGGTTCAAGGCCAGGTTGGATGAGGCCTTGAGTAAGCGGTGCTAGTGGGAGGTGTCCCTGCCTATGGCAGGGGGTTGGGACTAGATGATCCTTGAGGTCCCTTCTTCCAACCTTACCATTCTATGATTTATTCAAATTTACTAGGAAGGGACCAGTTGAATGCAAACCATGATGCTGGACAAACTATTTGCTTGGAGCAGAAATGTAGGAGCAGCTGTAGAATTTAACCTACAGTTCAGCTTTTCAGTGAAAACTCTGTGGTCCAGCTGTTGAGCAATAGAAGGATCAGACCCTTTCTTTGAATTTGGCAACATTAGGTTGCTTGTCCAGCAAAATGCTGGTGAGACTCACTGTTCTCCAATAGGGGAGAATTGTTTTTTGGAGAATCAAAGTAATGATCAGATTGTGTTTGATTGTTTTTCACCCCACACACTATTAGCCTTGAAGGAGGAGCTTACTGTATTCACCCTTAGAAATGGGTAAAGCAGCTACTGGAATTACTCTATCCCTGGCAGCCAAGGGGAGCAGATGCACTTGACCACATTATTTCCTGCCAGTGTGCATGCTCCTGGGACCTTTTTTTCTGGTGCTGCTTCTAAAACCCTCATCCCATCCATCTTGGTGCTCCTTTTGTTGTGTTTTATCTGTTCCTTGGTTCTCTCAACCCTGCAATATCCAATATCTGTTGCCGTTTTTATTGCCTGAGTTTCTTAGTGATTTTGGCCTTCTCGCTGTATCTCACATCTAATTAGAAACTTCTGAAACAGTACTGTTTACTGTAGAACTGGCAGAAATAACTCTTTTTTGAGGAAACACCTCAAAGGCAAAAGTGCAGCATGCATCTGCTGGTCATGTTTGCTGACTGTCTAGAAAAACAGTGCCATTAGCTATTGGAAGTTCTCGTCCAAGTGCAGGAATCATAGTATCAAAGACCTCTAAGATCACCAAGTCCAACTGTCATTCCAGCATTACCATGGCCACTAAAATGTGTCCCAAAGTGCCATGTCTATTTTTTGAATATCTCCAGGGATGGTGACTCCACTTCCCTGGGCAGCCTGTTCTAATGCTTGACCATTCTTTCAGTAAAGACAAGACCTACAATGATGCAGAGGCAGTGGCACATCTAAGAGTAAACACGGAGTAAGAAGATGGGATATAAACCTAAATTTCCCTGTACTGTTTTGATTCTTTGTCCACACCACACAAAGTTCACCTGTTTTGTTCCAGAGAGGCTTCTGATTGAAAACCAGGCAATATTGCAGAGAATAGTGAGGGACTACTGATGGCTTTGTCTGAACTAGCCAAGGTGCTATACCATGGTCTGCAGAGATAGGTAGGAGACTCTTCCCATCTGCAAGCTACTGTCCATTGTATTTTACTTTGCTTTTCACAAGATAATGGGAGTAAATAACAGCAAACCCAGAAGTTTAGCTTCAGGTATTAAAAAGAGATTAATTAATTTTCTTTTTTTATGATCTCAGGAGTAGTTTAAACTCATGAGTAGGCTAAATTTAAGCGAGGCTGGGGAGCTGGGGTTGGAACAGATGAGGAAGAGGAAACTTGCTGAAAACATTGTCAAGGCAGATAGCAAAAACAAGAGGCAGCAAATACATAACAGAAAATGAGAGGGGAGAAAGGGGAAGAGAAGAGGCTAAGAAGGAAACAATTAGAAAAGACTACCACTGCCAAAACAAATGTGTTAGAGGGTAACTGGGTGCCACCTTACAGTAGCAATTGTGTTAGAGCAGTGTGGTCTTCATGCTCCCAAACTGTCCATGAGAGCAGTCTGCTTTTTAAGCTCATTCATTGAGATTCACATCATCTTCACCTGTCCTTGGCACTGTGCAGCCTGGCTATTGAAGCAGATATTCTTGCATTGTACATCAGTCAAGCCATCCCTGCCATCAATCTGGCAGACTATGAGAGCTCAGTGGAACTAAGGTGTGCTGCCTGGGAGGTTGTTAAGAAGCAACTAGGGAGCTGCCAGAACAGGAGTGATGATGATCTGATCAGTACTGGGAATTTTTTTTTTTAACCTTTGAATCAGTATGAAGGTAATGTCTGAAGTCTGAGGGTGCTTCATGCAGCAGGATGCTCTTTCATATGAGATGTCAAGGCAGGGACTGAAAACATGTCAGAAGAAAACTCCAGGATGCTTTTAGCAATGGGCTAGGTATAGTCATCTTTGGGTCTAATAACTCTGCAGAGTGCAGAGTTGTCCTGTTTAGCTCTTAAGGTTGAGTGCCCTCATTGCTTTTTGCTAAAGCCTAGATAGTTGCCTGAGTTTTATTGCTGCACTCTACGTTTTTGAAGGATGTGGGAAGAGGAGGCAGCAGTATAGGTGAGTCTTACTAGTTGAGTGGCAGTAGTTTTTTTTGGGTCCACTGGAGCATGTGTTGGTAATGGGAAGTCCCAGGTGGTATCAGCATGGTTTGTGTGCCCTCCACCCCTAACTGTCCTAGCTGATTTCCTTGCTGGCACTGTGAGGTGGACCTGCCTTTGACTTCTTGCTTTCAGAATGATACTCTGCACTGTTAATTTAAGATTGGAAGGCAACTCACATCCTTGCAGTGCAGCCTTGGATGCCTGTCCATCTCCAGGGTACTCCTGCCATGGTCATGTCTGCCTTATTTCCAGCCAGTTCTACCATGCTGGCCCCAGTGTTTTCATTGGTATCAGATGTCTAGCACAACAGATTAACCTCCCAGTAGTAAGGATCATGAAACTGCAGTATACTTGCTAAGCAGTCAGAATGCATGATGAAGAAAAGCCACAAGGGTTTGAACTGATACTTGGCACTTGCCAGTTCCTCTCTCACGCAAGAAGAGGTGGACTTAAATGATGAGTACAAATTGTCTGTCTCCTAGTGTTGGGTCAGACAATGGAAAATTTAAGCAGAAATGACTCCTCATGTAGGAAACCTGCTACCTGGAATAAACTTACTAGGCTGGAATAAGCACACATACATGTACAACAATTCTAATACCATGTAGAGACCTTGCTTCTTTCCTCAAGGTTGATTTAGTATTGCTAGCACAAGGCTGTCCATGCAGGAACCCACAGGACTAGTTTCTTTAGCTTATACCCAAGAGTCTTCATTTGCTTCTTTGATAAAGGACTCAACTGAATTTACTCTACCACAAGGTTTGTAGGATTCTGATGCTTTGCCAGCCTGGATGAGTTGGCAAAATAGCTCTGCTCATAAGTCCCAGCAGCTTAATCTTCACATTTCTAGTGATGTGTGGGCCCAAATTAAGAGAAAGGGGAAATGAAGTGTGATTTCTGCCTTTTTTTTTCCCTGCTCTAGACAGACTTAAATATTCTGTCAAATATGTCTTCTTCCTGCCTATCTATTCTGTGCAGTCCTGGGGGCTGGTTGAAGAGCTCAGTGTTGTTTATTTCTCTGAGAAGCATGTGTGCGTGAAAGTCTTAGCTGTGACATGGCCAGGCAGGCTAGGAGTGGACCTGTGGCTACATTCCTGCATGGTATCAATGAGCTGTATGTGACTGCTCTTGCCAGCTTTGGAAATCTGGCCTCCTGGTGAGCCATTCAAGTAGAAGACTGTACACATGACCCCAGAGCTGTGTCAGAATAGTTAGCTGTAGACTTTGGTATTGATTTCACTCCAAGGTCGTCTACACCTGCCAGAAGCCACCTTTTGTCTGCCCACTTTTGTCCTCCCACCCTGAGCTCAGCTAGTAGAGCCCTACGTAGCCATGCTCAGCTGAGCTACAACTCTCTCTTGCTTCTCAGCCCCAGCAGATTGCAATTGTTGCTGTAGTTAGAGACCTCCTCTTTGCAAATCCAGGAACCCCTCTGCTTTGACTTGTTGCCAGATGAAAGTGAGTTTCTGCAGTGGCAGGCTGCTAATGTCTTCCATGGCTTGGATATATCTGTTGCACTGATCCTTTTCTGTGATCATAACAAATCTTTGCTGAATGGGTTGCAGCTGCTTGCTGGTTTTGATGGCCATGAGGAGTCCTGACACCAAAACAGGGCTTGGGTAGAAATGACAGGATGCTCAAGAGTTCCAAAATCAATTTTGGAATTAGCATTGGCTTTTGTCTGTGTGAGGTATTCATTTCTTTATCACCTCAGAAGTCCACATCTGTGGGACTATTGGATGGCATTTGTAGGACCATTGCTGGTACCCAGCAAGTGTTCACTGCACAGATCACAGCATTTGTTTGTGGCAACAAACAGGTTTTCTTATCCACAACATTTTCAGTGGCATCTGAATCCAGTTCCCAAAAGTGAGGTAGGCTTTTAAGAGGCCAAAGCCAAGATTTCCATAAATAAGTAATGCTTTGGGCTGCCTCTCTTACACAAGTTAGGATGCCTAAAGGAGCCTGGTTGTCAGCAGTTGTGCATTCCTGGCTTTTATTCAAAATTGGCATGCTTTTAAAATATCCTGAGCTGGGCAGTCAGAAATGGTGACACCAAGAATAATTATCTGCTTTTGAAACCCTTTTTATTGAAAGTCTGAATTAAAATTTCTGGGGCGTGGGGTACTAAGTGACAAGTGAAAAAAGTTCTAAAGGTGTATTTTGGAAGTGCATCTGCCTCAGAGCACCTACACTGTTTTGTGTAATGAACTCAGAAAAGCCTAACAGGGAAAGGCAAATATATCACTAGTGTGCTGAATGGATGGTGAGATTGATGGGCTTCTGCAGGGTATCAGCTTGCCTCTGCTTTGGTTTGAAGAGGAGAATAGCAGGCACCAGCAATGAGCTGGCAGTGACCTACTGGGGAAAGACAGGCAAGTTTGCATCCTCAGCCCCATACCTTACGACCAATATGTTTAAAAACAACGGTGCAGTACCTGAAAAGGTTTGTTAGGCTTTATTTTATAACCCAACAAAATAGTAAGCTTGCAACTGTTGTTTTCCCAGCCTGAGTTCCTAACAGACATGTGACTCTCTTTGCCTTTCCTCTCAGATCCGAACCATGTCCCACCCATCCTGGCTGCCACCCAAGAGTACCAATGAGCCTGTTGGTCACATTACTGCAAGGATGGAGACCACACACACCTTTGGGACTCCCAGCATCTCTGTGTCCACCCAGCAGACACCAAAGAAGTTTGCACCTGTCGTTGCCCCCAAGCCAAAGTACAACCCGTACAAGCAACCAGGAGGTGATGGTAAGTGCTCATTCTTTTCAGGAGGAGCCACAACTATCTCATTCTAAGAGCTGACTGCTAGCATAGGCTGTCCTTGACTTACTCCTTGTAGATGAGTTTGGGAGTTAGGGACCCTCTCTGTTTAAGGTCATTCAAATCAAGGAGAATGTGAGGTTATCTCTTGCCTTTGCTGTGATTAAGAGATGCAGGGCTAGGGGAGGACATGGGGACAGGACATCTGCTCCCAGTTAAAAAGGATCTGTGTCCAAGACTGGTATGTTTCAAGGGGTTTTGCTTGAATGGTGTCTGCTGGCATGTGCTGACCCATCGAGCTGGGGCTCAAACAGCCCTTTTCAGTATTGCTTCTGTCATCCTAGCACAATGGGAGTCCTTTATAAATGTGGGATTGATCTGTGGGAATAAGGGTATAATTGGGGTGGCAGGCCATAGATTTGGCAGAATGGAGAGCTTCCTCTCCAGCCCGCTGGTTTGAATCAGTTTTACTTTTCATGTTTTCCTGCTACTATGGAATGCTTTTGAAAATGAAATAGTTTAATAATATAATTTAGAGAATATTTACACGACCACTGCAATAGTCTCTGGGGCCATAATGTCAGTAAAACAAGCACCTGCCGATCACCATATGTCAGCCTCCTTCTATCTCCTTCTGTAAAGTCGTCCTCTTTTCACATAGTTGAGCAGCAAGTGTGGGAGTTGGGTGCCTGGCTTGTGGAGCCATATAATCAGGGAGTTTGGGGCAGTGGGAGTAAGTGTCTGGGAGCATCTCTGGGGTTTACAACTGGAAATCTGCCCACTGGAAAACCCCAGGATGCCCTTCTTAGTGGACATTGGAGACTGTGATGGAACCTTACCACAGCAGAAACAAGATGGAAGCCAAGGATTTTAAGAGTGGTAACTGTCTTGGCAGAGCAGTGACTTTGCTATTCCCAGTTATTTACCAAGGTTAGAAATGAGTGGAAAACATTTGCCCCCTCCTTCTCTCCTTTCTCCCACCAAAGAGAAACTCAGCTGTATTCAAGAAAACTGGCCAAAACAGTTTTTGGGTTTGGTGGCTTTTTTGTGGAGTGGTTTTTGGGTTTTTTTTTTTGTTTGTTTGTTTCTTTGTTTTGGGTCCTCTGCTCTGTTCCATCACCACTTTTCCCTCTTTTGTGTTGCATGCAGTAAGATTGATGTCATCTGCATCTTTTTCTTCTCTTTTGCAAGTATATGCATTTTCAGGAGGACTGCAGAATAATGGAAGGGAGAAAGAAAAACAAAGCAGCATTTTGTATCTGGTACTTGAGCAATTTGCTAAAGTTAAAGGTGTTTTGTAGGAAAGTTGGAAAAGTATGATGAGCATTTTGGTTTTTTCCTCTGCTACTCTAACTTTGGAGAATTCAGAACGAAAAAAGAAAATGTGTTGGAGGGGAGAAGTGAAGTCATATGCACCTGTTCTGTTGCCTTCAGTAACAAAACATTAACGAGTAGTAGGGAGAGAAAGACATTTGGAATTGAAAAAAGTTGAAAAGAATCAGCTTCTGATGTGCAGTGAAAATGTTGCCTTCAAGCCAAGTGGAAATTCTTGTTTTTATAATTCTCTTAAAATTTTAAAATAGTGATGGAAAGTGACACATTTTCCCCAGGAAAACTATTGTTTATTGACCACTATTTATTTTTGGTGGAAAATTGAAGAATGTCTTGATTATTGGTTCTTTAATGATTGTAGAACCAAGTCTATGTGAGTGGGGAATATTATCACCTTCTAAAAATTCTTTTGTTTCTTGGCTTTTGGCCTTCCTGCAGAGCAGGCACTGCAGGCTGAGAAGGGAAAATGAGGCACACAAACATTTCTTATGCAACCCTGTCCTGCAAGCAGCTGAGCATTGCCAGATCTTTTAGAAACTAGGAGACATCAGGAGCTCACAAGAGGACTCACAAGGCCAATCCATTGCCTTGTCTGATGGTGGGCTTTTGGATTCCCATCATTCTCCCAGGCATGGAAGAGCTAAGAATTGGCCAGGGACTTGTTCAGGGACTGGCTTAGTGATTTGACAGTAAAGCAACATGCTGCTGGTTGATGTCAGCATTGGGCACAAAGCCATTAGCCAGCCATATATAACCCTGAGAACATGAGGCTTCTGGCAGGTGAGAGGGGCAAAGGGAGAAGATACTTAGTCCAGTGTGCTTCATTAACTTTCTATGGCTTCCTTCTCTCTTCTTGGCTCCCTAATTATTTTTTCAAGTGACCTCCATTGTTTTTGCAGCAATAATTCAGCCTGGGATATGTGTCAGTGCCCTACTGGTTCCCTGCATGAAGGGGCACTGTGAGTCCCTCTGCCTAGATTTGTGCTCTGCTGCTCAGAGGTCTTCCCTATCTGGTTAGCTCTGGGTCTGTAGTTGGAGAAGCTGTGACATCCCCTTGCACCTCAGCATGTTGTTGTTCCTCCTGCCCTGACAGAGTTGTGTTGCTGGAGGTTCTTGAGCTTTCCACCTGGTGCTCTGGTAGCAGGCAGCGCAGCAACCTTCTGTTGCAGATGAGCGTGAGCAGCGGTGCCGCTCTGGGGAAAGGCTGTCCCAGGGCAGAGCAGCCATGCACACCGCAACCTGGCACTGCCTTGCCTGCCCCAGCTGTGCCACTGAAGTTGGTTCACCTCTACTTCAGAGGTGGTATCAGGAGTCTCTCAGGGAGACCAGCAAATTCTATTCCCAGTCATTTCTTCGTCTCATTGCTTTTAACATTTGGGAGAATGCCTCCTCTGGCCTCCCATTTTTTTATTGTTAGGTTTTTGCTGACATGTAGCAGGTCTGCCTGGCTGTTCACATTTGTGATTTTATTTGAAAGTGCAGGGGAGTGACAGGGCGTGGAGCAGACATTGTGTGTGTGGGCAGGATTGGCTGTACCCCTCTCCCTCCCACCTTCTACCAAGGCATTTCCTTGCTCTCACCTTGCCTTTGATTGCATTTTTTTTCCGCCCTTGACACCTGCACAAAAATCATCCAGAAGGTACTGATTAAAAGCTACTCAATTGAGCTTTAAAAAAAGGTTAGAAATGGCTAAATAACTGAAAAAAAAAAAAAGTGAAATTGCAACAGCCAACAGTTTGTGAACCAGCAGCATTTTAATGTGGCTTGAAGCACTCAAGGCATGTGTGGTTCAGGCCAGCTAAATGAGCAATTTTCCTGGTGCTGCCAGCCGCTCTCCTCACTATTAGCCATGCTGGCTTGCTGTAGCTATTTTCAAACTAGACTTATCAACTCATCAGAGCAGAGACCATGTCTTGCTGTTGCAGGGATCTCTTTGGAGGCCCTAAGGTATGACTGCATCAGTGATAGTAGTGATGGTGATGATGATAATAATAAAAATAAGACCACAGCTCTGATTAACATCCTACGTGAGTCTGTGCTGTGCAGCCAGATGAAGAGGTGAGCACAGCTGTGTTTTTATAGGCCCTAGAAACACCAGACCAGACTTCCATGTGCTGTGGCATGGACTGGGTTTATGGAGGATTTAGTGCTAGCATTCCCCACTGTGACAGTTCATGGAGGATTAATCTTGTGTGATGCTGGGAGGTGTGAGCACTGTGGTCCGTGGGATGTGCAGATGCCTGATGTCTTACATAGCTGGGTATTTACCTCGCAGAGGGAGGAGAGCTGTTCAGGCTTGGGGAAGGTGGTTTACTACAAGATAAACAAGTGCTTATGGAGAGGAAGTGTAGTTGCTAATGACTTGGGCTGGGAATTAGATGTCCAGACACTTGAGCAGTGCTTCTAGAAGAATGGAACCAAGACTAAGGATGTCCCTTGGATGAAGCTGGAGGTGTTTTGAGAGTGTTTTCTCTTTGTGCTGAAGATGGGTCCTGAGGTGGATGAGTGGATCCTGACAGTTCACTTCTCACATCTGGCTGCTGCTTCTGTGTTCTTGTTCTGGTGCTTCCTGCCTCCTCCCTGTGTTCTTCAGCAGATCCTGTCCAGCAGCATGTATAGCAGATCTTGTCCTTTGTACTCTCTGAGCAAAAAAATCTTGTGAGAATAAGGCGGCTTTTTTCCAAGGAAACAGTATTAAATTTATTTCCTTTAAAAGCATTGGATGCCACATCATTGTAAGTGCTCAAGGTCAGGTTGGATGGGGCTTTGAGCAGCCTGATCTAGTGAAAGATGTCTCTGCTGATGGCAAGGGGATTAGATTAGATGATCTTTGAAGGTCCCTTCTAACCCAAACCTTTCTGTGACTCTACAGTCGTCTTTTCTCCTTTTCTTGATGCTTATTTCTCTCCTGTTCTCCAGCTTTCACATTTAAATCAATATTCCAGCCCCTGGAGCCTTGGAGAAAGGCTGCCACACAGCTATTCCCACCTGTGCCTGGCTCAGGAAGATGAAGCAATTTCCTTTCTCTCCTCTTTTCCCTAGTTCCCAAAAATGGGTCTCTTGCTCTGAGACAGGCTGAGAAGATGTTTGCTGTGGAGTGGGCTTGATGATGGTTGTGAAGCCAAAATCAGAGTCTTCAAACACATGTGGAAATTCTTTGTCAGCCTGAGGTGCTCAGAAAAGCCCAAGGAGAGGCTCTTCAGGCTGGCTTGAGCAATGTAAGAGGCAAACTTTGCAGTGTGATCTACCTTTTGGTTTGGATCCTTTTGGTTTCAAGCTTGTTTTCATAACCATAAAAGTTCTCTCCCCCTTGCCTTTCCTCCTCTCCTCCAAATAAACTCCACAGATGTGAAACAGCACAAGTTCAGGAGAAATCACACAGCCAATGAGCCCTGGGGGCTGCTACCCAAGCCCAACTGCTTTGCAGGCTTGGGCTTTCCAGTCAACATTCACATGTACTACTACAGCTCCCTGTGGGTCAAATATACCTCCTTTGTCAGCATATTTGGTCACTTGAAGGGTGATTTGGTGGTGGCAGGGAAGGGAATGAGTCCATCCTTGCCTACTGGGAAGTGCCATATCATTACTTGGTAACAGGAGGTCTCCTGCTCCTGCGAAGATGACAGTTTCCACTCCCAAGAGACCAAGTTGTTCATGTTCTTGCAGTGCCTTTCATTCATACAAATCAGACCATATGTGTTTCCCAAGCTGCCTGAAACAGAGTTACTGCAGTGCCAACCCCAGAGGCATGCAGACAGCATCCCTCACAGGATGGACACTTGGTTTACAGGGCGGCACAGCGCTTGGACATGCCTCTCTGAGGAGGTGCATTGCCAAGTGCGTGAATGCATGGATGTTGAACTCATGAAGTTCAACAAGGCCAAGTGTAAGCTCCTACATTTGGGCTGGGGCAATCCCAAGCACAAATGTAGGCTGGGTGAGGGGTGTCTCAAGAGCAGTCTCAAGGAGAAGGACTTGGGGGTGTCAGTTGATGAAAAATTCAACATAAGCCTGCAATGTGTGGTTGCAGCCCCAGCATAAGAGTAGCATCGAACTGCTGGGGTGCATTCAGAGGAGAGCCACAAAGATGATCAGAGGGCTGGAGCATCTCTGGAGACATCTTAGAGTGGCCTTCCAGTACCTGAAAGAGGCCTACAAGAAAGCTGGGAAGGGGCTTTTTACAAGGGCTTGTAGTGATAGGACAAGAGGGAATGGATTTAAGCTTGAGGAGGATAGGTTTAGGCTAGTTACTAGGAAGAAATTCTTTACAGTGAGGGTGGTGAGACACTGGAACTGGCTGCCCAGGGAGGCTGTAGATGCTGCCTCCCTGGAGGTGTTCAAGACCAGGTTGGATGAGGCCTTGGACAGCCTGGTCAAGTGGGAGGTGTCTCTGCCTATGGCAGGGGTTTGGAACTAGATGATCTTTAAGGTCCCTTCCAACCCAAAGCATTCTATGAATCCACAAATCTAGGAAAATGAGAAATTCCAATTTATGCTGCTGGGACCCTCTAAATTCAGAATTTATTAGTGTTGATGTATTTTCCTTTTAATTGCCACCCTTAGTGAATATAATACATGCAGAAACAGTTAGTAGGGGTTTAATGATGCAAACAAAATGAAGGGATGAGAATCAAAGCTAGCTCTTCCTTGGGTGACTTTCAGATATGGCGAACAGCACTTGTGTGAAGGTCTCAGAGGTTTTCATTACTGTTATGTTTTGTTGTTAAACCATCTCTTTCCATTTACCTTGATTGAAGAACAAGGCAAGGGACTCATGAGACAAGGCACAACAATAGAACCAGCTGCAGGGCAAGGTTACATGTTTGACGCCAGTGTCTGTGCTTGAACTCAGTGGAACCAGGTTTCCTAGGGCTTGACTCTCCCTGCCCTCTTCTCTTTGTGCATGTGGAGGCCCTTGAACACTGGCAAATTACAATCTGTTATGTCTGTAGGGGACTGGGGGCATGAACTAGCAAGCTGGCTGTTGTTTTGGTCTTTTTTTTCACAGGCAGATATACCTGGAGGGTTTTGTTTACAGTAGCTGCTATCAGTAGCTCTAATTTTTGAAGTTTTCATATGGATTTATTGGACTAGACAATCCATGGTTTAGCTGTGTTGTTGCCTGCTCTCTTTTTGACAGTTCATAGAAGCTAACCAAGTCCAGAGTCAGTTCATTACTTGGATGAGAGCCCTGAAAGAGTAAATTCAGCCTATTATGGGAGATTCTGCATGTTTTGTGTTGCTTTCTGGTTGTGTGTGCTGGTCTGCACCATAGCAGAGGAGTCCTTGCTACTGGGAGGGCTGTGTTTGTTGAGGAGCAGAGAGGCAGCATACCTGCTTCTTGGTGCTTCTCATGAGCTTCTGGCAGTGCTGTGACCATCACTGGAAGGAGGCTGGGGCTCAGGAGCAGTAAGCTGTCTCAACCATGCTCCAGTGGTGGTTTGTGTGTGCATTGTCCAACACAAACATGAGATAATAATTTGGGGGAGAAGCCTGGAGAAAAGAAGGCTCCAGAGAGTCCTTATTGTGACCTTTTCTGGGGCCTATGAAAAAGATGGAAACAGTCTTTTTAGTAGGACCTGTTGTGACAGCACAAGGTGTAATGGTTAATTTGAGGGGAGATTTAGACCAGATGTAAGAAAGAAATTTTTTACAGTGAGGATGGCAATATGCTGGAACAGGTTGCCCAGAGAGGTGATAGATACCCTGTCCTTGGGAACCACCTTGGGAACATTCAGGGTCAGGTTGAATGAGGCCCTGAGCAACCTGATCCAGTTGAAGATGTTCCTGCTTACTGCAGGGAGGTTCCATTGACCTTTAAAGGTCTCTTCAGAAGCTTTCATGTCTTGTGAGTTATGTATGTGCACCATTGATGCATCCCAGATGAGGTGGGAATATTTTGCTACTTGATTTGCTGCTGAATTGAGTCCTTGAGTACCAGAGTTTTTCTAGTGAGTCCTGTGCCTTCTACCTCACTCTTCTCTGCCACTAGCTGAAAAAAAATGATGTTCCAGGGGTTAGGCCATGTCTCAACCATGGGACAAAAAAGTAGGCTGAGAAGTGGTCCCTTTTCTAGTCACATCATTACAATGGATGTTGTGATCTCACCCCTCGTAGGAGTGAGCTCACAGAGATGAAAAATGTAGTGGGAATAAAGAGATAACCTGACTGTGCCTGAGCACAGCTCCCATGTTTGTGTTTGTTTTTTAGAAAAAGTGCATATTATAAACTTTCACTGCCCTTAATCCTTGCTCTCATTCTTTCCTATGTTGCATGGAATGGAGCAGATGAAGCAGTACTTTAGTTATTAGTGTCAGAACAGCATCATCCACAGACTCTTACAAAATATAGCCAGGAAAATGAACTTAAAGCTCCAGGCCTCTATTTGGTGGCTTTACTACTTTCTACACGAGAGCATTTAAAGGACAAATAAAGCTCCCAAACCCTGCAGAGCAAACATTAAGGCAAGGATCCCTTATTAAGGGATAGCTGCAAATCAGTTCAGAGTAGCCTTTCAGAAGTCACCACTGTGACATCCTCTTCCTTGTTGGGTAAGAACCAAGTGAAACTGGTTGGAAAGAAGTGGTGCTTCTCATTTGTATAGTAGCAGATTTAAAGTGTCCCAAGCAGGTTGGGCTGTGTTGAAAAGGCTTAAGACCAGGCTAGTGCCTTTCTGCCTGGGCAGTGTCCCTCTATTTGATAGCTTATGAGCTGTGGAGACATGGGGTTTTGCCCAGCTGTATGCAGTGGCCAGTATCAGAACGTGTGACTCTTACCTGTGTAAATAAAGTGGCTTTGCGCAAGCCGTTCTGTTTTGATTGCAAATTTTGCTGCCTTTTAAAGCATTGGATGCCCCATCATTGGCAGTGCTCAAGGTCAGGCTGTTATTGCTGGTGCTGGGTAATGATGTCTGTAGCTGCTTTTTTACTTAAAGACAAATACATAGGTCTGTGCCCTTGGCTTTGCCCTCAGGATGAGCTTTTTTTTTAATGAGGTGCATAAAAACTATCGTTGAGCCAATATAGTTAGCCATAGTTCACAAAATGACAACTCAAGCCACCAGGTTTGAGTCACAGTTCTGACTGTGTTTTGTTAGAATTACAAATATTGAGTTTTCCTAGGTGCTGGAACACACTGCCTCTTATTTGGGGACTACTTGAAGTAGTGCTTAGCCTTGTTTTTCATTCTGGTGAGTGAACTTCTGGTTTCTGTTACTTGGTATCACAAAGCAAATATTACACTCCTCAGCAGGTAGATTTTTAGGTTTTTTTTTCCCTGCCATACCTTTTTTTTTTCCCCCTCATTTTCTTTTCTCTGGCCTGTCTGTTTTTCCAAGATACTGTATTTAATTTTTCCACTTCATTATTTCTAACACTGAATAGTGATTCATCTTTGCAGTGGCCTGTTCTGTGAACCACAATAGTTTGGGTAGAACAAAGGAAAAAAGGCAAAAAAGCAAAGGGAAAAAGGGAGAGGAGAAAAAAAAAAAGAAGAAAAGAAACAGTTCTGACATGCACTGGAATGGAATAAACCCATCTTTTCATAACTTAGATTGCAAACATCTGTCACTGATTATATCAAACCTACTTTATATAGAGGACAAACATTATCTTTTTTAGTTTTAAAGGGCTGTGGTGCCCAATCAGTGTGAGAGAGCAGTGTCAGTACAGAAATAGCTTGAATGCAAGCAGGCAGCACTTGTCCCTTTTAGTTTAATCTGAAATTTTAACATCATCCAGATGCTAGTCCATCACATAGTAACAATTGTTATATGGCAGTTAACAGTCATATGAGATTACTATCTTGTTTTTGCCTTTGTTCACACAGTGCAGCTCTTCCACGCCCTGAAAAGTAGTTGTTACAATAAACAGTTAGTATGCATGTGTATAGATAAACAGCTAGTAAACAGTTAGTTATATAGGTGTATTTTCCTTTTCTCTGCTTAAAGCTTTTTGACTCTGCCAGACAAAATACTGCTAAGTCAGAGCAACCAGAAAATGTCTATTGGATTATATTACAGGTTGGTCTAATAAAAGGTTAGAAGAATGAATGAGCAGCTCTTGAAGCCACAGAAGCTGTGGTTGTGGTCAAAGAGCAGGCATTTTTAGCAGTGAACACTGCACAACTACAATGTGAACTGAGTTTGAGGCCTGAAATGCTTGTTGCTAAGCAAGGTGTGCCGAGATAGACGGGACACAAGAGCTGAGGGTCCATGACTGGGACTGAGAGTCCTGTGGATCTAGCTGCCCCAAGAGGAGGGTAGTGATGCAGAAGGGGATGAACAGGGATCTGTGTGGTTCCTAATAAGCAGATATCACTATCTAAAAGTTCTACTGCTGTTGTCTTATTTAACTAGGAAACATGCTGGCAAGTCGTAGCCACAAAAGAACGTGCAAACTCAAGAAGTTTGGTTGGGGTTTATAAGAACTATTTAAGGATCTGTTAAGTGAAAAAGACTCACAAGTCTTTTCCAGCTCTTATATTCTGTGATGGTACTGACTATGGAAAGGTTTTGGTTTAGTCTCAACATGACCAAACCTTATCAATGTCTATAAATATATGAGAGGTGGGTGTCAAGATGAAAGTGCCAGTCTTGTTTTGGTGGTGCCCATTGATAGGACAAGGAGCAACAGGTATAAGCTAAAACACAGGAGGTTCCACTGCAGCATGAGGAGGCACTTCTTTGAGGGTGACAGAGAACTGGAAAAGGTTGTCCAGAGAGGCTATGGAGTCTCCTTTTCTGGAGACTTTCAAAATCTACCTGGATGTGTTCCTGTGCAGCCTTCCCTGGGTGATCTTGCTTTGGCAGGGGAGTTGGACTCAATGATTGCTGGAGGTCCTTTCCATCCCCTAACATTCTGTGGTTCAATGAAACCATAATGTAAAGCCTGATGTGCAGGACTAACAAGAGAACTGCCCAAACACTCAGTTTATGGAAAAGCTACAGGGAAGGATTAATTAAAAGAGGAGGAACTTGTGCATCTGGGCCATCTGTGTTACAAAGTCCATTTAGAATGACTTAAGAGAGTTTTCTAGATACTCTGCAGTGATATTAGGCTTTGTACAGTCTGGGCACCTGTGATGTGACAATTTGCCCAGAGGTCCTGCTCAAGGAGCTACCCCTGAGCAAGCTGGTAGAAGGAGAAGGAGCCCTAAAGGGTAGGAAAACAATACTAAAATAGTATTAGTGAAAGATATCACAGAAGTTTGAAATTCCTGTTATGAAAAGTAAGTGTGATGAGGGTTAAATTTTTACTTTGTAGACAGTGCTGGTTTCTGAGGTTGGTAACCCCATCCTGAGCCATAGCAGCTGGCAGCAGACTTGTTGTTTGGTAACAATATCAGCAAAATCAACTTCCCTTAACTTTTTTGATCCATCTACCCCTCGGCACAAGCTCACAATCTGACTTCCACAAGTTTCCCATCTCTCCCACTGGCCCCATCATCCAGGGCTCTTTTGTAAAGCACACAGTGCCAGGCACTGGTGGCTTCTTTGGTTCTACCACACACCTACACGTGGGTGCATTTGCAGCTCCTTTCCTTGTCCAGAGCAATCCAGTTCAGCCCTTTGAAGGACCAGGTCACCTCTTGGCCACTGACATGTCAAGCAGCTTTACAGTGTGCTCTCAGACTCCCCAAAGGAACATGCTAACATGACAACATGTGTTATGTATTTGCAAAGCTTTTTTCAGGAGAGCAGAAAGGGGTGATCATAGTTCCTGGGCCACTTCTTGGGAAGGGTAAGGAAAGGAGGGTTTCTCAACAAGGATCCATTAACACACTCCATCTGGCAGGCAGTGAAACACAGGAGGCAGAAGTCCATTCTTCTGCCTTCCCAGTCCTGCGATTTAAAGTGTTTGAATGTTCACTTCAGAAGCCGGGGAAGTAAAAGCCCCCAGTTGTGCTGGGAGAGTCTGCAAAGGCCACGGCGAGCAAAGAGGCTGTGGAGTGTTAATACAGTCCATCATTTTGTAACGAGCCCGATGTTCTTGTGCGAGCTGTGTCAGGCTGTTGTCTGCACGCTGTCTTTGCTGATCACAGTAATCGGGTCATAAGAGAGGGAGAAGTAATAGTGCGTCTCTTAGCAACCAGCCCCAGGAGAAAGAGAAAATTACTCAGACTATCCAGCCAGGGAAGTAGAAAGATGAAATTTTCTGAAAGTCTGTTGGAAAAGTGCTCAGGGACATAACTCTTTTATGTGTGAGATCCTTATAGACTGGATCCAATGATACCAGACTTTTTTTTTCTTTTTTCCTCCCCCTGACATCTTCCTGGTAAACTTTTCTTTTTAATTGGCCTCAGAAAAACAGAAAAGGGGAAAAAAACCCTCTGAAACAGAGATATTAAAAAAAATAACTGGCAGATTTTTGTATTATCTTTAGCAATGCCAGGGAGAAGGGAGGGAGGAGGTCAGTGTGGCTCAGGCAGGAGATGAGTGGAGACTCTTATCTCTGCGTGAGTGCTTTGAATGCTTCCCATGTCAGTACTAGCCAAGGCACGTTGCTGTATCTGCCGCCGCCACGCTGGCATGTGCAAAACAAACTTGTTGGTTCTCTGCTGCATTGCACTGAGTGTCACGTCTCATGAGTGTCGTGGACCATGTGCTGTGCTGATTGACAGCTTGGCAGAGAGCTGGACCCAGTGTGCTCTCCCAGCAGCTGTGCCAGGAAAGCCCAAGTGAGAGGTCAAACAGGGCAGGTACTTGGTCAGATTTGTGTCAGCAGCCTCTCTCTCATTAACCTGGTTTTCTGTCTTCTTCGAGCTACGAGTTTGTAGCAACTACAAACTAGTACTTTCTACAACTACCTGAAAGGAGGTTGTAGCCAGGCAGAGGTTGGTCTCTTCTCCCAGGCATCCAGTGACACAACAAGAGGACGCAGTCTCAAACTGCACCAGGGCAGGTTTAGGATGGATGTTAGGAGGAGGTTCTTCACAGAAGGAGTGATTGCCCATTGGAATGGGCTGCCTGGGGAGGTGGTGGAGTCACCATCCCTGGAGGTGTTCAAGAGGAGGCTGGAGGAGGCACTTAGTGCCATGGTTTAGTTAATTAGAAGGGTTAGGTGATCTTGGAGGGCTCTTCCCACCTGGTTAATTCTGTGATTCTGTGTTAGCCATACAGAGGAACATCTCCGCAGCCTTCAAAGACTGTTCAGCCAATGTTGACCCTAGAGCCCAGAGGGGAGGGCAGTGGTGGGGACAATCTGAAAGTTGTAATAAAATCATGTATTTTCATTCTGTGTGTGGACAAGCTCATGTGTTCATATCTTGTGCTTTTAAAATATATTTTTATTCCAGAAAATTACACTTCTGCATCCTTCCTGATGGGATGTGCTGGCTGCTTAGGGAAAGGAGAGCATGTCTGGGATATTCTGCTCACCTTCACTAAGCAAGACTACAAATCCACATGTGTTTAATGTAAAGATGCATGTTTTAAGGTTGCATCCTTAGAACTACTGTGGGGACAAAATGTTTCTCAAAGCCTTGCTTAATCCCTGGCTCAGAGGAGACATAGGGATTGCATATGTGAAAAGGAACAGTTTTTTAGGGGACAGATCCAGCTGCTAATCTGTGCTTTTCCTCAGCTTTTCGCCACTCTGTGATAGGTTGAGCAAAAAGATCTGTTTACCACTGCCTGGGATATCTTCAGTACCAGGGATGACTTCAGTTCCAGGTTTACCTGTGATTGTAATGTGATTTAATGAGGGCTGCAACCACTTTCCCCAATCAGGGTCCTACACAGTTGGGTAAAGGGTTCAAGCTGACCTCTGGGCTGCTGTGGTTGAGCTGGCTTTGAAAAAGGGTTTGCTTGAGTCTTTGTGAGCATAGGCTCGCATTCAATCTATGAATGACATTGTAGACATGTTCAAGAGAGGACTGCTAAAGTTTTCAGGGACAAGGCTGACTTCAGCATCTTATCCTGGAAATAATCAGTCGAAGAGAGAGGAGAGAAAAAACCCAACCTTGCAGCTGTACAGAATTAATAGCTTAGGAGCAACATCTACTACTGTCAGGGAAAAGTGAGATAAGAAACAATATTAATTGTAACTGCTTCCAAGCAAATCATAGAGACTGCTGCTTTGCTGTCTTGTCATAAAGCAGAAAGACTTTCTTCCTTAAAAGTTTAGTAACTGAAGAGTTTCCTTGCTATTTTTGTGAGTGCCAGTAAGTGATGTTTCCTGGAAATTTCCCCCCCAACTCTATAAATACAGCCCCAGGGCTTACAATGGTGACTCAGTTTGGGAAGTCAACACCATGCACTTCCCCAGTGCAGCTAGGCAGCTCCTTAGGCAGAGTGTGCCACATCCGTGAAGCCATTAATGAGTTGTTAAACTGCAGTACAATTGGATTCCTGTTGCTCAGGCTTACCATCCTGTCACACTGGAGATGAAGGCACAAGGGGTAGTGAAAACTGAAGCACAGTTTGGGTCTGGAAAGTTGCAATGGTGTTTCTAGGTGCCATCTTTCCTCTGGATAATCACAGAGTCACAGAATACATCTGGTTGGAAGAGACCTCAAAGATCATCCAGTCCAACCCTCGGCCCATCACTGAAGGGCCAACACTAAACCATGTCTCTGTGTGCCAAGTCCTGCTGCTTAAATACCTCCAGGGATGGTGATGCCACCACTGCCCTGGACAGACTGTTCCAATGCTCGAGAGCTCCTTTGGTGAAGAAATATTTTCTGACATCCAGTCTGAACATCCCCTGGTACAGCTTGAAACCATTTCCTCTATTCTTGTTACTTGACCCTAAGGAGAAGAGGCTGGCATCCTCCTTGCTCCAACCTCCCTTTGAGTAGTTGTAGAGAATTATGGGTTGTAGAGAATTGTGCTCATGAAGAGTCCAACTGACAGACAGATGAAATGTTCCCGATTGTTGCCACTTACTGTCCTGGGACCAAAGTTACCTCACAGATCATACTTTTCTAATTGAGTCCTTTCCTGTTACACTTTTGATATCACTTTCTGTACCATCTGGGCACAAACAGAGCTATTTGTAATTTCTTTCTGTGAGGCACACAAGGATGAATAGGACCTGGCTGACGAAATTAATTCTGCAAGGATAGAAGAAAAGCTGCACTGGGAGTTAGTCTGACAGAGCTATCTTATGTAAAAATGAATTTGTAAAACCAGGAGACACCACATGAAAGACATGAGCTGGGTAAACTCACAGCTGGCCTGCATCTCCTCCAGTATCAGTGTGGACATGAGACTGTACAGTCGTAACGGGTGATGTATGAAGTGTTGCAGTATGTTCCTCATCTTCTGCTTAGTCCATTCAGTGGCTTATATTTGGATTCTAAATCGAGTTTTCTGTGTTAACCCATCCCTACCAACAGTGGTCCTGCAGAATTTGAGCGTGTACCCCTTCTTTAAAGCCAAAAAGGTGGTTGGGTTTGTAACATGAGAATACTTGACCGACTTCTCTTGGCACATCAGGCGCTCAGCCTGTGTATGTGAAAATGGGACGTACACCCTCAAGAGGGAGAGACGACCTTGCAGCAGTGGGAGAGGGTCAGGCTGGTGGATCTCCAGCTGCTAGTTCTCTAGGTTTTGTTCAATTTTTTGCTTCACTCTTTAGGGACAAGAGTCTTTGCAGGAACGATTAGTTTGACTGAACCTAAAAACTCTTGATGTTTAGAACATTTCTCCATGCCAGTAAATGACTCTTGTTGGCCAGGCAGAAAATACTTTAAATCTAACAGCTAATCCAAGACAAGAGATGTAAGATGTGATCACAGGTGACCTCTTTTCCTACAATCACAATGAACTCTTTAAGCAAACAATTGCTGAACCACCATATTTCCATTCTGAGTAGGCAATGTTTTCCTGAGATATTGAAGGCAAGCTGATGGAGGATCCATTTGCCTTGTTATGCTTTCTCACAAGGGAAGATTTCATTTTCCTGCTTCTGGTGCACTTTTTAGCACTGCCTGTTTCTGTGTGTGTCCAAAAGCTCTCTTGCTAACGATCCCTTTTGCCCCAGCAAGAATGTGTTGTGTAACTGTGGCAGGGAAACAAATACAAGAGAAATAAGGTAGTAGGGTAACTATTCTGAGAGATGAGCTTTTCACTTGGTATGTTGATTTTCTCAAGATTTATGGTATGTCCAATCCCTCCTGTAAGCTGACCATCCAGCATGGCATGGGTCTCCAGAGTGGGAATATTCCATTTTAAGAATCTATTGGGCAAGACACAGGCTTGTGTTTGATGGATGCTGCCAACTATGTTAAATGTTTAGTGCTATGAATTCCACCTGTGAAACTAGAGGAGGAGGTAACACAAGTTGGAATATCTGGGCCTAAATGTCAGGGCCTAAAGGTCACATTTTGTCAGTGCAAAGTGCAGTTGTTGCCACAAACGGGAGGCTGCAGGAAGGGAGTTTTGAAGATCCCTATGCATTTGCTCTCCAGGTACCTGCCCAAATGTGCCTAGTTTACACCAAATCTAACAAACCTGTCCAGTAAATGCTGTTCTGATCTTAAGAATTAAACTCTTTTTGTGTTTATTTTTTTGCCCCCCACCATGATCCAAGAACAGTGATGAAGCTTCTGGGCATTTGGTCATTGACTGGATTGGAGCTGTAATTGGAGCTTTCTCTTGTAGCAATTCTGGCTTTGTCATGCCCAGAGTAATGAAAGCTTTTTTATGAGAGGAGCTGGAGAACTCAGAAGGCATCAGAAGGAGCTGAAGGAGGCATCTTATTTCTACAAGCATTTAATTGTGAAATCTTTAGAAAAATGATTAGTCAAGCCTATTGGAAGGCAGCAAATATCTATTTGTGGGGACTAGGGAGGGTTTGGTCTTCTCAGATTTCTTACCTTCTTTTTTTTTTCCTTCTTCTCTGTTGCAAATGGTAAATGATTAAATCGAGAGTGTGTTTTGAAAAGATTTCCAAAGAGAACCTGGAGGAGTCTGTGATTGTTTGCTCATTTCATATAGAATCATCATAATTTGCAAGTGCCCAAGAAACAGTGAAGCATTTGTTTGCTGATCCTAGTGTTTTAACATGCAGTTTAGGAATGAAATCTTGGGGTTTGTCTGGTTGTCAGTTCAGTGGCACCCCAGGTCACGCCTCTCTCTGACACTTTCACACCCCAGTTGCTGCTAAGTTAGGTCAGTGATGGCTCCTCTGAGTGGATTTACAGAAATGCAGCTGTCTGGACCTTTGCAAATAAGTTTGTTATTTATGCACAAGGAAGATTTGAAGCCAGATCCGTTCTGTCAAGGCGGACCCAAGAGAGCTGACAAAAGACACAGCCTGCAAGGAAAAGACACTTTCAGCCTTAGTCAGTAGCTCCATCTCTTACTGGGAATAATCTGCACTGGGACACAGATGTGTGTTTTATATCATCCTATCTATGTGCTTTTTTATATTTGTGGGAAAAGAAGATAATGGAATTTTCTGTCTTTGATAAATATTTTCCTGTTAAAGTTTGGAAGCTGTGTCCCAGAAGGCTTATCACATAGTGTACTTCAGCTGTGGGCTTATCGTAACGGGAAGAGAGCTTGTTTCACAGTCAGCTGGCACGTGAAGACTAGAGACTGGTGAAATCTCAGTTGAAGCTGAGTGTTTGTGAGTTAGCAAGTAGGAGTAAAGCTGTAAGCACTGCATTATCTTCAGATTGTCTTCACTCTGATGAAAATCCCCAATCACAGTTTTGCCTCCTGGTTATCATATGTAAGCTACTAGAGTTAAGAAGACATCTTTAACCTTAAGGAAGTCCTTTCTGAGCTTCTCAGATCTTATGACCCAATGGCATGGAAGTTACAATGCGAAAGGGATAGTGGATTTGTATCAGTTGGCTGGTGTATGATCTGTGCTGGGGGGTCGGGAGGTTGTTCTGAACACAGTGGTGAAACCTGATACATTTCTCATCAGCACGACCTGTTCTTCGGTCAGCGTTGGTACCTGATAAGTGAAGTGTTGCTGCTCAGACTTCATTGACATGTTGCCTGTCATATCATAAATCTCACTGTGAAGCTCTAAGTAAACACCCCTGGGTGAAATCAAGAGATCATCTTTGTGGCATTTCTTGTCATCTAAACAATAATTCATTAAAAATTTAATGACTCTTTTGCTCTGGAGAGGAAGAAAGAGAGCTGGCGCCTGCCTTTAAAGTTTCTGTCTTGTATTTTTTAAATTATTTTTTCTTTTGGAGTTATTTTATTTTGGAGGAAATCAAGTTGATAAACTGAAAGAAAACCATCTGATTACAAAAAGCTTGAGTGCTTCTGAGAACATTTAAAACAAGGATGACTAGAAATGACCTTTCCGTCCTGGAGCGAACTTTTGAGTGTGTTCTCCCTTTGGCATTTCTAATGATAGACTTTCCATCTGGTCTTTGCTTAAAAGCTAAGATGAAGCTTGGAGTTTTTTTTCACATTAAAACCGTACATGCTCTAAAATTAATCCTCTTGATCATTTCACTTCAGGGAGAGGAGTGCAGAAATGCTGGGAATACTTGTTTATTTTTAGCAACTCCATTCAGTTCTTCTGTCAGCAGATTCCTTTTGTCCCAAATCAAGTACTTTCTGATTTGGGGGAACCCTGGCTTTCCTTCTGCTTGAATTTGGGGAGGTTATGCCCCTGAGAGGATGTTTTAAAAGAAATTGAGATGTCAGTGGTGCTGGTGGGGTGTGTGATCTGGATCAGGGGGAGGAAATTGTGGTTACATTAGCTACCCCTGGTAATACTATGATTTCTAAGGCTGCAAATTCCCTTGTCCCAGTTTCCCATACCGATTCCCCGAAGGTGATGAATGTTCAAGAGTGAAATCCTAGCAGAGGAATGCTTTGGGGAAGAATTGTGGATCTCCCGAGAGGTGCCACTGCAAACTCTCAGGCTCTTTTTGGCAGAATCTTTGGGGAGAGTATGCAAACTGATCCTTTTGCTTAGCAAAGCCTTTCAGCAAATGCCTAATTTGATACATGCCTTCCGAAGGCCTGTGGGACATAACATTTAAGCACACACTTGAACTTAAGCATGTGACTGAGTCCATGCTACATGCAAGCACGTTCGGGCACAAAGGGAATGTTTCTGTGGATTGCGTGTAGGAACATCAGGTTTTTTTAATTTATTTTTATTTTTCCCTCCCTGTAACACTGGTCACTACCAAACATATTTTTTCCTCTCTTTTCCTTCTTTACCCTTCAATGAAGTTGTGTAAAAATGTCTGCAGGTGGTAGGTTACCAGAGAGCTATCCATTCCTCAAATGCCGTTCTGGTGGGAACAGCAGACAGTAAGGCTACCAGCAAAGCCATGTTTCTGTCAGAACTGCCTATGGGACATGCACAGAAAACATGGACAAGGCTTGGCAGAAAAGCAGATGTTGTTTGGAGCTCTTGGCAGGTAGATGTTTTGCTGAGAGGTTCTTCTGGTGACCAACTCTCTTAAAACAATGGGAGGGGGAAAGGATGTTGCAAATAATGGAAGAGAACAATTCTGGCACTCGCAGCTTCCTCTTCGTAAAGCTGCTTTTCCCTTGAGGCAATATATCTTGCATCTTATGGGAAGGAAATCTTCCAGTATAAAGGGAAGTCTGAACTGCTTAGCAATGAATTTAGAAGCCTAGAAGTTGGATTCCTTTTATGAAGAGATAATATGAGTCCTGTTCCAGTATATTAGGGAAGCTTTATTAAGATGCATCTCCAAAAATAGGACGACTATGGGAATCACTTCTTTAAAATAATATTTGTGTGTGGCTCATGTTAATATTCCTGGAACCTCAGGGGATGTATGCTCAGCGAAATGAAGGTGTTCAGAGAACCAAAGCAGCAGAGAGATGGTATCTTTAGCCCGAGCTGCTCAGCAGTATGGAACAGGAGAGGATGGCTTTGTGTTCCTGGGAATGCCTGTGACGTGGGTTAGAGTGGTCTGAGGGCTGTCCTCACTTTGCTCTCCTGCAACAGCACCTGAGGGGCTGTTTTGTTTCCAAGAATAGCTGGCACATTGCAGTGCTGTAATTATGCTTGTTTCCATGCCCCATCTCCTGCACTGGGAACGAGGGGCCTGCTGCAGGCTTTACTGCCCAAAGGCTACCTGCCTGCTGGGTTTGCTCAGTGGCAGCCCTCCTGCTGCAGATTTACAGCTACGTAGTGCATACTGGGGTAGAGAAAAGAGTCCATCTGAAAGCTTGCAACTTTTTAGCCTCTTTCCAGTGCTCCTTTTATCTTCCCATTTCCCTCAATTAAAATAAAGGTATGGAAGGAAAGAAGGAAAGACAGCAGAGTAGATTTTCTATGAGAAGCACAAATGACAAAGTTCAGGTAGCTTCAATGTGCATTTTTGAGTAAGGATATTTTATGCAGACTCTAGCCAGATGAAAAGCAACAAACAAACAAAAAAAAGGGGGGCGGGGTGGGGTTGTGTGTGTCAAAAAAGCAGCTAGAATCCTTCCAAAGAATTTCTGCGGAGTACATAATTGAAGGGATTTTTTTGATAAAGGCTAAATTGTGTATGGGCATGAAAAATTCATCAGGGAATTTAAGCCATTTCCAAACCACATGAAACATTAAACATTTCACTCAAGAATAGCTTGAAGATGGCGTGCACCATTGCAAGCTTTAAGCAGTCATCTGATTTTTCCCTTGCAGATGTTAAATATATAGTAAAGGAGAGACAAAGTAGGTTTTATTTTCGTTCTCATGGTAAGTGCAGGGCCATTGCCTTTAAAGATTTTTCTGGCTGACCTCACACACACACCTTTGTTCAGCTGTCTTGGCTAGATGATTTTAGCTGCAATGTTTTGAAGAACAAGGGGAGCAGATACCAGTGCTGCAGTTGCAGTGTGCCATTCCCTGCTTGTGATCACCTACAGCTTTGGGCTCTTCTCTGAAAGGCTCTCAAATTAGCCTTTTAAATCCAGTGGAATTAAAGATTTTAATATAGCAGGATGTTAATCACCATGACATGATGTGTTATGTATGACCTGATAAGGATACAGAGTGAATCTCTCAGTCTCTTGAAAGCAGAGTATCTGTTTCCTTAAGTGAACTTTAACACCCACGTTTATATTTTGCCTAGATGTGCCACTGGGTTTTAAAGCTAGGTTATACTTGTATTTTTAAATTTAAAATTCTTCTTTTGTGCAGAAAGGTAACCATTGGCTTATTTCAGATCAGTCTGAGGTTTGTTCTTGGTTACTTCTTGTTTTCTTGAGAGCCCAGGTACCCAAACACGCCATGTTTCTCTTAAAGTAAGGTTGTTATTCGCTTGGGTGTCTTTCAGCAAGGAAATCTGATTGTTTAAATCCTCTAGGAATGAGCTTTGCTTTTGCATAAAGCAGTCACCTTGGACAACTGCATGCAGTAGGTCATGCATTGCAAAATTGCAGCGTGGATTGTCAAAATCTGATATTGTTCAATTTCGTTTTGGAAAGCTGGTTAGTGTTCTCCAAAGGAGGAGAATTCTCTTCTTCTCTAAGCAGACTACCAGGGCCAAGAATCTCAGGTTTCTCTCACTGTACCAAAGATGGTCCTCTAAGAAAACTTTGTACTCCACATAACACTCTTACCAGGACAGACAGCATGCTTTCTCACTGTTATGCTGTAGAAACACCATGTTGGCAAGCAGCAACACAACCTCGTTTCTCTGGTGTAAGAGAGTGCTCAGCTCCAGGGCACTGCTTAGGTCATGGGAGGGATCTAGACCAGAGGCTGGATAGCATTGATGCGACCAGTCTGCAACAGAGAGCTCTAACCTTAGGCAGTGTAGACACAAGTCAGTCCATAGCAGCTGGTCCAGAAGACACTTCTTCCCTTGTGATTCATGTAGAGACATTGGCTATCAAATTCTCAGGGCTTGGGGAGGCCAGGCTCATAAGCGGCTCTGAATGATGTGGGCTCTGTGATTCATCATAAAACCTCAGCACATCAGGCATCTCTCTGCATTAAAGTAATTTCTGAGCAGAACACCTACCCGGAGTCTCTCTGGCTCCTTGCGTTTGCTGGAAATGTCAAATTGGAAGTCATTCTCCTTCCTTGCAGTATCTTCTGTCTGATAGAGGAAAAGTTTTTTGAAGAAAGGGAGATTGGACCATCCCTGCTTCCCCTGTGCTGCTCAGCACTTTCCTTCCTGTGCACCGCTGCGGGCATGCGCTTGTGATAGCGTGGGGAGATGCATGTTACAGTGAGTAACCTTTTTATGGCACTGCAGGCATCAGCAGCCCTCAAAGTATGATAGAGCTTTTTGTGCTCATAGAAGATTTATCCTCTTCTCTTGCTCCCTGAGCACGGACTCAAACAATGTATCCATTTTAATTGTTTTCTGAGGGGTTATTAATATTGGAGTGGGGATTTAGAGTGAAGATCAATCATTAATCTGAAAAGAATGGATTTGAACTTTCCTACAGCAAAGGCTGTAAAAGAAGTTAGGCTGAAAGAAAATCAAAAGAGGTTCCCCATCTAACTTAACTTAATTTTTTTTTTTTTGCCTAAAACTGTCTTAAGTAGCAGCCCCGAGGGTGCAAGGCAAACCTCAGAGTGAGGATTTCAGAAGTCTACCCTAGAAACTGTGGCAATACATTGCTACAATTTGTTATCATTTGTTTCCCACAACATTTTATTTCAAGAAGAAAACCTCTGGCTTTTCAAATAAACCACAGTATTTGCAGAAGATTTTAATTTTCTTCCGCATTCTTCCTTTTAACAATATCCACAAATATTTCAGTAATTTATTTTCTGTTGGTTAAATAGAACAGTTTTAATTCAACATGAAAATTATCTCACCCAGATTTTTTTTTATGCCAAATAATTGACCCTGGGCTGGTGCCAAACCCTAATACTTTTTTTCTCTGGAAAAGAGGACACCATATGCTGAGCAGAGTTCCAGCAAAGCTTCTGGTTTGATCAACATTTCTTAGAATGGTCAGAAGCTGAAACCTGTGCTTGGATAACTGCAATGTTGTGGTCATTCCTGTTGGAAATTCAATGCTAATGCCATGTGTCCCTCAAACTAGTGCAGACACAGCACTGCCACCATTTATCCCTGCTTTGGCTTACATGAAGGAGACTGTTTACAAAGACCTGTAGTGATAGGATGAGGGGCAAGGACTTCAAAATAGAGAAGAGCAGATTTAGATTGGATGTTAGGAACAGGTTCTTTATTATGAGGGTAGTGGAACCCTGGAACAGGTTGCCCTGAGAGGTGGTTGGGGCCACAATTACTGGAGATACTCAAAGTGAGACTCAACAGGGCTCTGGGGAACCTGATCTAGTTGAGGATGTACCTGCTGACTTCAGAGGATGTTGGACTAGATGACCTTTGGAGATTCCATCCACCCCAGACCATTCTGTGATTCTATGAATAGATAATCTGCCTGGGTCACTCCAGGGACTGTGTTTTAGTATAGGAATAACATTCTCATCTGTGGGAACTCCTTTTCATGCCTCTTGTCATTCACCTCTTTCTTACTGACTTTAGGATGCTCCTGAAAGGAAGCGTTCTCTCTTTTCTTGTTTTGCTTATTGTGGTGCTCTGGGCTTTGCCCAGCATGGAGAGGGTGGAGCAGTTTTCAGTAGGGGATTTTGTAGAATAAATCAGTTTAGCATGTTGTTTCCTAACCAATTACTTTGTTATGTTATGCACAAGTGTAAATTTTAAAGCATTTCTCCTCAAAATATGGCAATAGCTGTACATGTAAGAGTGCATAGTAACTTCGAGGTGTTGGACAGTGATCCTTGGTGCAGAAAGCATCAGTATCTTAGGGTAAAATTAATCACAGTATCACCAAGG
>WBNM01034922.1:221247-241504 GCA_013399055.1 Ramphastos sulfuratus | reverse complement strand
GATTCTATGATTCTAAGTTTGGGGGTTTATCACAGTATTGCTGTCTTTTAAAAACAGACCCATCATTATTGTTCCTGTTTGGGACATTTTGCTCCTTTTGATATGCTGAGTTTGTTACAATTGTTTATTACTGCTACAAAATGTCTCATATTATGAAGAACACTTCTTATCTATTTCATGCTACAGAAAACATTTACATATGTCTGACAAGAAACTTTTGTGAACATGTTCCAGTTAAGTTCTAGTTAAAAGAACTTCATGTGCAATAAAGTCCTCAAAAATATTAAAAATCATATTTAAAGCATTCTCATAAAACGTGTATTGAGAGAAGACAAGTTTAATTCTCAAAGGGTCCATTATTGAAGCAAAAATTAATATTTGTACTGTTTCTAAATTGGAATAAAATTGCAAGGATGCAAACACTATCCTATATCATAATCTATAAACCAGTCACAAATGTTAAATCAACTGTAAAAATGATTTAAAATCTACATGACTAATTTTATTAAACTGATTTAAAATCACATTTTTGCTACCTTCATTTATTAACTGTATTTCAGACAAAACTGTGTTTATAATGCGTTTGCATGAAGAAGCTGTCAGTTAAAAGGGACAAGGCCTTGCCTCTCCTGTTCATGTTTTCTTAGCACTTGCTTGTGGTAAACAGAAACATATAAATTAAAGATGCAGAGGTCTTATTAGGTTCTGCAGTCAATTCTCTGCAATTTTATGGTTGTTCTCTTCAGTTCGCTCATTCATAACACAATGATTTTTATTCTTTGTTCTGAGCTTAGAAAGCACTTTGCAAATATTAATTAGTATCTATAAAATTGTAGCCATTCCTAGTTTCATTCTGGCTTCTTGCAGATGGGAGAATTGTGGGCTGTGGCTTTCCACATTTGAAAAGCTATCACTAATTTATTTTGGTGAAGCCAAAGGGGTTATATGAAAATTTTAGGGAGCTCACAAGCTGTTGCTGGCTTTCCAATTATTATTTCAATGTCCTAGGAGTTAATCCCATCACATGCTCCTTGACAACCACTCAGCCTCAGAAGCTGGCAATACACTAACATAGTCCCTTCCCCAGAGATGGGCATCATTACGGTGAGGCAGTGACAGGACAGGGAGCAGCTACAGGAGTCCTAGGTCCCTGACGAAGAAAACTACCAACGGTGGCAAACTTCTAAAAACCAACAGCAACCATTTAAATAACAGCATACCTTGGAACTTCATAGATGGTGCAGAGTTAAAAATCTAAATGTCCTTCACATCCAGATTAGAAGAAAATGTAGGGGAAGGTAGGATTCTCCAATCTAAATAGTAAAGGATGTATTTCACCATGGTTTTTCTATTTCTAAATAATTTTTTTAAGCAGAGAGAAACCTGTAGTGCTTTGAAGCCTTATGATAGGCACACACATGGTGCACGCAATGTTCTGGGGGTGAGGGTCTGTCCTCCTCATGAGCTGCTGGTGTCTCAGCTGGGTGGTGGCACCAGGAGGTGACACTGCTCCCTCCTTAATGATGGTGCCTGAGGGCTTCTGCAGCACCAAAATCAGTGGAAGGTAAGTGTTTATTAACAAAAGAGATTCAAAGTCTTCTCACTTTTCCTTCCAAGTATCACAAATAGTGATTCCATGGGAATAGGGAAAACCAGAACGTCAAACTCTCCACAGGGCAAGATATTTCTGTGTTTGGGTTTTCTCTCTCTTTAGTGTATTTCTAATTTAAAGCATATGTTCCTTCACAAAGAAAACAATTTCTTGCTGTTGTACCATAAGACATTACAAAAACATTAGGGATAATTCATGTGCAATTTAAAACAGACCCCACAGAGCAACTGGTGTTCTAATGACAGCACATCGCTCTGTGACACCACGGGTCTAGGAACAGTCCTTTGGTCCCAGCAGCCCCAGAGATGCATGTGGAGACATCACATTTGCTGCTGAGGAGGGGAGTGTTGCAATATTTGCCTTTTTTGCTGCATGACAAACTACCAGTAGGCTATGAAAGCACCCAGCTGAAGTACTTACTCCATCACAGGAGCCGCAGGCAATGTCTGAGCCTCCCCCATCTCTCTCAGGCTGTCCCACATGGAGACACCTTGGGGAGAAGACAGAGGGTGCCTGGCCCTGCAAGGGACAGGGCTTGGTGTGCACTGCCAGCACTGTGGAGATCATTGCCTCTATCCTCTGTAGGGATACCACCAGCCCCAGCTGGTCCCACACAGATGTCAAGGAGTCCTCTGAGGGGTGTCAGTGGGGTTGGGTGTTGTTCAAGGTTCAAGACCGTAACACAAAACTGCAGCCTAAGTGTCAGGGTTAACGTTTGCTCTATGTTCTGTCCTTCCTGTTCCCTGGCCTCCATGACTGCACTTGTTGCCATCAGCTTTTCTAGGAGGGCACACATACCAGCAACATGAAGGCATGAACCACCCCAGCAAAACAAATTTTCTAGAGTTGCGCTGAATAAACACATTCAAGTGAAACACTGCTGGACCTGTCTGTGCCCTACAGAGAACAAAAAGCCCAGTGTCACATCCATCTTCTTAAATCTGCAGATTTCAGGAATCCTTTCTTTCAAGCATTATCTCCTGACCAGGAAGCAGTGACCTAAGACATAAGAAACAATCAGCAGGATTCACGGGGATAAATATTCTAATGCACTATATCTGTGAGATGCTGCAAACATGTTTGCAAGACAGACACAGTTACTGCTCCTTCAAGACTCTGTGTGACCTTTAACATCATATTCCCCAAAAGTTAATTTCTGTGATTAATGCAATATACTAAACCCTATAAATCTGATCCTTTGAAGGATTCAAATTAGGAATTATTGACAGCTGATAGAACAGAAGTGCAGAGATGAGGCAGATTTTCTCATCTGTCCATCTAAATGTTGGAATATATATTGATTAAAATATGACATGGTATAGAATCCACCATAAATCTAAACTCTATTAGATTAACACAGGCATTCAATTAACATAAAATGACAACCTAAGAGAAAAGCCTTGAATGTTGGCCCTATCTCTGTTTGAAATATTTAAACTCACCTATCTGGGTGAGGTTTGAGGTAAACAGAGATGTGTGCCTAGTTTCACCTTGGCTCAGTATCCATGGGTGTAAAATGAACCCTTGAGTGATTATGAGCCAGTGCACTGAGGTTGCTCTCTGATTTTCCAATTGAAAATACTCCAGATATTTAAGCTGAGCATAGAATATAAAATTGTGTCCATAACAATAAAGCCTCCATTTTAAAAAATTACCTATTTAGTGTCTTCATTATGCTTGAATCTCCTGGACCCAGAAAGTCCTCTCTATCTGAAGTTACATCAGCTATTATTCCCTCCATCAAAACACTGAAGCATCTCTAGGTGCAACATGAAGAGCAAATAGAACTTTCCAGGTAAAAACTATGAAAATGACATGCACACAAAACAAGAAAGCCCTTCTCTGAGTAGTAACCCCAAGCAATCCTCAGCCTTTACATGTCTGTCTTAGTAAGGTCCAGCTGCAGAAACTTCTGGACTCTCTAAGTGCTCTACTGGGTCCATAAAAATCTTATTAGGAAGACCAAAATTTCCTTTATGCTGCTCGAAGTATGCTGCCTACAGTGCCTAGTTGCTTGAAATAACTAGATTTTGAGCTTTCTATTGCCTGCTCAAAATAAGGAATGTGATGGAGTAGTGTGGGAAAACAAATGCCACACAAATGGCCTGCCATGGAGAGGTGCAAATTTTTCTCAACCTGTAACTGATCAAGACTGGGAGTCCTCTCACTGGATAAGATGGAAATGTGAGGGGAGCACCAGGATTTGGTTTGGAATATTACAGGAACCACAGTTCAGGATCAATTCTCACAAAATGCACATTTATGATATTGTTTGATTTTAGCTGGAGTTAGAACTGCTCACACTTAACTCAGGCTCTCAAAGGCTTTTTGCAAGGCTGGGAAACTCCAGCAGTGTGAAAAAAATGTCACATATTTTTGTGCCATGGCTTGGAGTACTTATACATGCAGAAAGGCATGTTCCTCTGACTGTATAGGCTCAAGGTTTCCCTGGAGCTGCTGAAAGCCTTAAATGAATCCTATAGCCCTTGTCCCCAGCTGTTCCGCTTTAGCAGTGTCATTCGCAACACGGCTGCAGTTAAGCTGCCTGAGTCCGTCTGTTCCTTTCTCCTTCTGGCCAACACATCCTATCAGGGCCACCTTTTGCCAGCCTTATTCTTTCTAGTAATCAATAATTACCTTTCTTTGCTCCCACTGATGACTTCTGGAAGGGGTAGCCTTATGTCACTGTAGCAATTGAAACCATAATCTGTGCTCTAATGAGCATTTGTCTAGGGTTCACAATTGCAAATGGGAAAGTGTTAACCCAAAGTCCCTGCAGAAGTTGACACGGAAAGTCTGGCTGCCTGGAGCTATACACAAGTGGTGAATCCTCCCAAGAACAAAATTACTATGTGTTATTAGTCTGCATATTATGTTCACACTTTAAAATACCCTAATTTTCTTTCTTTTGCTCCTTTTCTCTGAAGTGCCACTATTTAGGACTATAGATTCATAATTGCTCAGGAGAGCCATTGTCCATCTTCTCTTATGCCCATTATATTTAATCTATCCTCACACCTCTATTAAAATGCAACTTGCTAATATTTTATTATGAAATTTCATATTTCCTGTGAAGTTAACTTTCATATTACATTTTCTCCTCAAAGAGAAACTCAACCTGTCAACCAAGAATTTTGCAAACCAGCAGTATGTGAAACAAGCAAGCTCAAAATATATTAAAAAAAATATTTGAATATGGATTTGTTACATGTTCCAGGGGCTACCTGTAACAATTACCAATAGCTAATTGAAAATTTGCTGTGGTGAACTGAAAACACAAGTTCCTGTTCAAAAGAAATATGCAGGATTTCAACAATTCTTTCAACAGCAACCCCCTTTTTTTTTCATTTTCAGCAATTCAACCTAACTGGCTTTCTCCCACCACAATCAGTAGAGTGAAAAATATTATCCAACAGACTGGGATGTCAGAAAGCAAAATAAAGTTAGTTGAAAATTCCTGAATGAACTCTACTGAATGGGACCAATAGCAAAGTGTCTAAAAGGCTGCTAGGGTACAGGTCAGTGGTCCAGTGAGCAGTGAGCTTACAGATATGCCAGCCTGATGCAGTGAGATTGCCAGCCTTGTTCCAGACACAGATGGTTCAGCCCATAACAAACAGGATCTGCAGAAGCACTCAAACTTCTGCATGTTTTCATAAACCAAACTAAATCCATCTAGCATTTTTTCTCCTTCTTTGTCTTCTACTTTTGAGCTTACAGGAGGCCAAGAACTGTGTGAGTACGTAATTAGTGTAAATGGAATCTGAATTGTGGCCTCACCTCCAGTAAACAGAAGTTTCATGAGATTAATTGGACAAGCAAAGAAAATAACCCACTTCAACTCAAACTGTATCTGGAGTGCCGTGGTAAGCTGCATATGATATGAATACATAACCTTCTGGTGGTGAATATACAGAACCAATGCTTTTACAGAGACTGAAGCACTCAAGGTGTGCAGAGAGCATCCCTGCCTCTTGCTGTGCTGTGCACACTACTGGGTACTGACCCAGCATGACGTGGCCTCTGAACAGATCCTTGTCCCAGTGGCACCAGTGAAACCCCAAAATGCCTCACCAATTCTGTCCCCAGGCTCCCCAGCCATTGCCCACCCCCCACCCCCTGCAATAGCAGCTCCAGGAACTGTGGGATGCAGCACCCAGGTGTGCAGGGCTGTATTTCTCCTTCTTGCCCACTCCCCAACATATCCACCATTGCCAACTCTTCCCAAAACTTCTTTCCCTCACTGAAGTCTCTGAAACACATTGTGATGATTGACACTCAATATTTAGTCCTATCAGAGGTACAAAACAGTATGGTGGTGAGTCAGCTAGATTGCTAAGTAAAATAACTGCAGTGAATTGAGTAAACAAGTAAGCAAAAATCTTTTGCAAATAGCTAATGTCCTAGAAATACACTACCCTTCAGACTAGAAGATGAGCTCTAAGATCTCTTCCAACCTAAGTCATTCTATGACTCTGTGAGTACCTTCTGTGCAAACCAACAGGATGGACAGTGGGCTGAAATAAAAAGATGAGCATCATCTCTTCACAGGAATTTTGGCAGCAGAGTTATACCAGGATTGAGCCAATTTCCCCTACATTCCCAAAAGAAAACTCGGGAGAGTTTTCTCCTTTGGAAAGAGAGACGCAGAGCAAAACTGAGATCTTAACAGGTCTGAGCAGTTATGCTGCAGTGGCTACGAGCAGTTCTCATGTTCTCCTCCATAGGTATAAGTCCCTAGCAAGAGGAGCTCCTGAACAGAGCTGCATCCAACAGGCCAATTAAGGCACCCCATGCCCCAAGGACGAACAGACATATTTCTCACACTACACTGACATCAGAGGAAAAAACAAACCAACCCCACACAAACAAAAAACAAAACAAACAAACAAAAAGGACACATTCAGTATATAATCCTGTTTTACACCGTGTGGAAAAAATTCTTTTTCCCACATAGCTGCTTGTCTGAAGCAGTTATGGGTTCACAAAGATCTCCTGAAGCTGAGCTGGCCAGTGCAGAGTGATGAGCTTGGCTCTTGACAGAAAGCTGAGACATCATACTTTCTGTATAATTCCAAATGCAGTAACTTACATGAGTATTGAATTTAATTTGAATAATGTTAACAGTCTCTCAAACTCTTCAGAAGAGAAGTAGCTTAACGTCTGCAACATACACTAATGCTGGAAGAAAAACGACATGCTATTGTGTGTTCAGACATCCATAGTATTTGCTATTTGTTTGGAGTTTTATGGAGTTGGGAAGACAGATGAAATTTTTTTTGTTGTTGTTGTTGTTGTAGCAAAGCAAATGATAACAACATTACTGGATGCCTTGTAGGAAGCCTCGGTGTGACAACAAAGCTTCTAGATGTGAATCGTAAAATTGAAAAGAAGCTTTTCCATCGACAAAACACAAACTAGATTGAGCGTGGTTTGGAAACAGAGTATCAGGAACTTTTCCCAACAGACTGAGGCCACACTTCACCACGATGTTATCTTGATGCAAACCTTTGTGGTCTCAGAGAGAGCAAACTCTGAGCACAACATTGTCTCACCCCAAAAGCCCAGGAGCTGCCAGGCACTGTGAGGGCAGTGGGGCGAGCAGAGGCAAGACAGAGAAACGGCCGCCTGAAACCACTGCAGAGTAAGCATTTTCTTAGCATTACAACAGGGAAGAGGGAATGGGACAGGAAGAGCTGTCAGAAGTGGTTTGTTTGTTATTTACCGACAAGGTGTGGACATTGTCAAGAACAAAGTTATAATTCACCCAGCTTTTCATAAATAACTCGAGACAAAAAGCCTTCAGGCCATGGGAGTCTGGGGTGCACACTGCGAAAGATCGCTGGGCAGAGTGGCATTAAGAGGAGGCTCTGTTTCCTCTCCTGACAGCTGGAATGACACTCCGGGCACTTCGCAACCCCCTGTGCTAAACACCCACGGTCACCCTGAGCTATCCCTAATGAGGTGAGTCCTCCCCAGGGCAGGCATGGCCCTGCCTGTGCATCTTCAGTCATCAGTAGGTAAGCCCCCAGTTCCAAGAGACCTTAGGTTAAAAGAAATAAACAAATAAGCAAACACCACCACACCACCACCCCNCCACCCCCCCCTAAAAAAAAAAAAAAATTTAAAAAAAAAAAAAATCAACATAGCAACAACAACAAACCAGCGAAGAACAAAAGCTGTTCGCGGTATTCTTCCTTCTTGTTTGTGGATTGTGAGCTCCCTCTTGTGGCACTCTCGAAATCTCCAGCTCTTTACCAAGCTCCCTGAAGCCACTTCCAACGTTAAACCCGGATGGACACCCACTGGAACTGGCATACCTCAGATTCCCCCGATGCCACTGGTACAGTTAGCTTTTCTCCCAGTAACTTGCTGGTTCATTTCTAAAGTTCTGTTAAAACCTTAATTATAAGGAATGTCCATTCTCGCGGTAGACTCCGAAGCCATACCAGCTCAAACAAAAGGGTATAGTTGAAGCATTCCCCTTCGTTGGAAGGCTCTTGGCCAGCCCAGCTGCAGAACAGGAGGACCACAGGCGTGTGGCATGTCTCCCGTCAGGTCTGCTGGGTGCTAGGGCCGTCTTGGTATGCCTTGCCTCCTGGAGACCCACAGGAGACCACTCATCTGCTGTCCTGTGTGTGTCCTGAAAGAATCACACACAGCCCTCCCTCATTTCTGGGCTTCCTCCCAGGCTGGGCCAGCAGCCTTGCAGGGATCTCAGCCCTCCTTGAACTGTCCCACATCTGAAGTCATACTCCCACAAGTGAAACGGGAACTTTTACGTTACCACACTGCCAGGCCCCACATTTTCCCTTAGTCAGCTAATTTTCTTTCCAAATTATATAATTAGGTAATTTCTCATGAAGCGGAAGTGGAATTGTTTGTAGCTGGTTCCTGCCTGCAGGATTTCACACCAGCCCTTTCTAAACACAGAGAGCCTTGCTGCGTCTGGTTGCTGCTAATGCTTTCCCTGCGAGGTGTGCGGCCACCAGCCTGACAGCTCTATCCACTCACTGCATAAATCCTGGTGCCTCAGCAGCTGCCCCAGCCCTGACCCTTGGACTTCCCTGTGCGGAGCAGCAGCTCAGCTCGCCAGTAGCATCTTACAGGAACATATGTTTTTACATCTAGTACAATCACTGGAGAACAGTTTCTGTAGCAGGAAAAGAGCAAAGAAAGATATAAAAGCATGGCTGAAGTACAGCTGACTCTACAGTTTTGGGTTTTTTTTAATATGGGAACATCATTTACCTCTGTTACAAATCAAAGGGAACGTCCTTGCAGCAAAGGAAAGGCAGCTTCAGCAGGAACAGAGGGACAGTTCTTACCTATGGTTCAACTCAAACTAGCTACCACCACACTACTTTCATCTTGAATAAAATCAGTGAAGTATGATCAGGAAAGAGAGGAAACCAGAACTATGATATCAATAAAACATCTTACAGCACCTGCTTCCACTAAACCTGGTTAAAATGAGGGAGCTTGAAAGCAGTAAGGCCTCAAGGAAGGTGCACACTAATCACATACATATAAGCAGACCTACACTGACTGTTGGGGATGTTTAAACCCCAGTATTGTGGTAAAGGTTCCACAATGCATAACCTTCTGGAAACTGTTTTACACAAAAAAAGAGAGGTGTAAAATGAAGAAGAAAAGTGTACATACTGCAAGGTGTGCTGAAGAAATTGCCAGCTTTTTATTTTTTAACAAATGATATTTTTTTGTTAAAAAAAAAGTAGCCTTCATATTACAATCTACAGCTGAGTTTCTTCAGATGCTTGTTAGATATCACTGCAAATGCACATATCCAGAGAAATACACCTTATAAAAACTAGATACATAATTCTGCATTCAGGCATGGATGCTAAATAACAAGAGATGCTTAAGTGGCTACAAAGAACATGTGTCTCTCAAAGGGAAAGCTACCAGGCTAAGCAACTCAGTACATTTCAAATCATGAGAGCCATATCAAAGTTAGAGTACCTGCAGTTTCTAAGAAAGCCTGTAGTATTCTACAACTAGAATATGATGTGCCCTTTCTTACATATCTATACTAACCACAAAGTACACCCAATATGATTTTGTGTGCACCATATGCATTTCATGTAAATTAGCATTCACAAAGCTCTTCATTGTAATGAAAAGAGGGAATCAAAATGTTCAAGTTGCACAAGAAAGAAAACTTATAAAACTGCCAACTCATGAATGTAATTTATTTGTTTGGAAAGACAAAGGATGAAACATTCCCACAGACCCACAAAGTCTCCACAACCACAGGGCAAGGAAGCACATGAATATGCCAGGCAAGAAGTTTTCAATCCCTAGTGCTTCAGCTAACAATGGGAGGAAAGAGTCTTCTCAACAACTTGTGTTCTTCTCCTCCTAATTGCAGAGACCTATGAGGAACCCAGAGATATATTCACAAGATTTCCTCTACTAGATGGGGTACCTTCATTTAGTTTTATCCATGGCATGAAATACAATTGCACTTCTCCATTTTATTTCAGTACAATAAAGGAACATAAAGTTTTAAAATATCTCCTGGGGTATCTGTTCTTGTGTTAAGGTGAAGATTTCTCTCATTTAGTGTTTTATTTGCAAGTCCTTGAGAGCCACAGGCATAAGTGTTGAGAACAGCAAAAGCAGTGGTCTTAGGTAAGTCATCTCACTGTCAAACTACAGGTCTACATTTAGGAGTAAGATACCAGCTCCAGGTGGTTTATAGCTCATGGAACTTAAAAGACAGAGAACAAGTCCATAGATAATGATTACTACACCCCAGGGATTTTATATCACTCTTACCTACTACCACCCTCCACTCTAGATATGTGGAGTGCAGTTCCACAAATCATCACAAAGCTGTGTTTCTTCAAATGAGAGCTGAAGAAATGCTGTCCAGATAGCTGGGGATGTGCGTACACAGTGTACTAAATCCTGAGCATGCACGGTCTCAAAAAATAGAACATCTCCCTTGGTAAGAAATCAGAAGAAATGGTGCAATGAGAACATAGCCATTGATATGGAAATCAGTTTACCTTACAGAGAAACATCTCATTGAAGTAGCTCCTAATTTTTCACCCAGCCCAACTGAATTAGTTTCCATTCCAATAGAGAATGTGGTAGGATATGAATACTGACAAGGAACCCTTCTGAGGCATGTTGTACCGTTAGCATTCAGAGGTCTTCATTGGCAGGTACAGATGTTGCTGGATACTCCTGACTACTGAGAGCACACCTTAGGCTGCAAGGACACGGTCTGTGTCCCCATGCCACCAACCCTGCCAGAGCTCAACAGCAAAAAAGTGCTCACTGCTCTTTGGTAATGCTAAAATGGCAAGGAGCCAGGCAGTGGGGCACAAAGCAGGCCAGAGGGGCAATATACTTACAGTAGGGAGAGAAATCAGCTAAGATACAGTGAGAAGGAACCATTCTGGAAGTACTGCCAAGCTGCCCCTAGCTGTAACTGGACACCCAAACTGGCACATAAACATGCATTTATGTTTCTTGAGATTATATGATCACATGATTATCTGAGGACAAGATACAGATACCTTAAGAGCTTTAAAAATGGGTTTCAAATGTGAACTATCTAGAAATAATTCAGTTGTTAAAAATAAATCTGTTTTGCCTCATCTCTTTTCAAAAACTCTGGTTACCAGAAATGCACAAAGTAAATTTAATGAGCAGTGACCTCACTAACAGTAGATATCACTGTGGTCATGGCCATGACTGGGCAATCTCTTGCTCTGAGTAGCAGTTCTGCCTTCTGGAAATCAAATTTTTATCCAGTATTTTTAAAATAGGCTGCTTCAAAAGGGAAGAGAATCAAATGCTGCACCCGTGAGGGATAAGTAGTAAGTGAGCAAAGGCAGCAGGGAGGGACTCTTCTTTCAATGAGGAGCTATCTGGCAGGAATACATACCCAAGATGTGGGTTACTCTCTCCTCAGCAGAGCAGTGAAGTCAGGCCAGGTTTCCTGCATCCTGGATAAGTTTGGTAACTGCTCAACTGGTGGATAAAAGGGCTGTCATCTCCTCCTCTGCTTTTCTGACAGTCTGGCCCTGTACAGCTTGTGTTTCTTATTTTTTTCTTCCTTTTCTTTTCGGTTTTTTCCCCTCCCTAGAATGGTCTCATTTGATACAAAACACAGTATTTTCTATGTTTCATATTATTAAGCAAACTAGAAAAAGAAACACTTTTTTGGTTTAGATTATTTGTTTTTGTTGTTGCTGTTTGTTGTTGGGTGCTCGTTTTTTTTCTGCAAGACAGCCAAACCATAAAGTCAATTGTTAGCACAATCATAATAGGGCTAGCAGTCTGCACTCAGCATTGCGGGTTACAGAGCAGAGTGGGCCAATACCACATCCCAGAATTCAATTTCCACTTCCAAATTTGGTGAAAGAAAAGATCCAAAATGATATGCAACCCTGGATCTACAGACCTCCAAAAATCCCACTGCTGCTAAATTTTATCTCAGCTTTACAGCTCAGGTCCCAAAGAGTGCATACCCACATTTGCTACATGAACTTTTGCTCCCTCCCGAACTTGATTAAGAGCAAAGAAAGTAACAGATGGATCCATGCTGTTCCTTTGTAGCCGAGAGATTAATGTTTGCATTGCATCAGACTACTCGCCTTCACAGAAGGGAACACTGCTGTTGTCCCTGCGACTGGCACCTGCACTCGCTTGGTTCAACCCACATCTGAGGCAGAAAGGCTATGTAAGGGAATGCAATCGGTGCTTTGGTTTGGTTTTAAATATACAAAATGCTTCACAAGTATGACACGGTGTGAAAAATGGCCATGCCTTGAATAGCAAACTTTGCCACTCATTGATGGCAGCTCACGCCTCTGCTGTACATCACTCTGCTAAAAGGCTGTCACAGAGAGTGTCCTAAGGAAGGGTGTCAGTAAACAAACTTGGGTGTTTTTTTTCTCTTGTGTGCTGAATCCATGGATAACATCAACACTAGACAGGGTGTGTTCCAAAACCTCATCAGCGGTGCTGGAAGTTGGCTTCTGCCTCTTGTCAAAAGAAAACAGAGGTCTGCCCAGCTCTGCTCTTAGTGCAGATACCTACAGCCGCAGGTGGCTTGCTCCTACATGACATCTTTCCTAGGCAGCAGAGAGAGAAGCTACATCTTTATATTCTATGGCCAGGGTCTGACAAAGCTACAGCACAGTTTCAGTGGTGATGAAAAGAGATGGTTTTGTCTGCGGTATCAGGATAGGGTGCTGTGGGTGCCAAGCTGCAGGAGCCTGGAAAGCCTCAGCCACCAGTCCTTCCAGATCAGGGCTGAATAGGGCTTTGAGTAATTTGCATTGAGTAACTTGCACTTTAAATCAACTCAGATTAAAAAATTAAATACATTTTTAATGAGGAAGTAGTGCTATTCCCTGTAACTTTTGCTGATTTACCCAAAAGTTAGCTCTTCCTTACCCTCCTGTGCAACAGCCGCTGGGGTTTTTTTTTCCCTGTTTTTTTATGGCAGAATTTTGTCCCATGTCCTGGACTTCTAACTGATTAGAGAGAAGGGACATATATTCAGGGAAACCACAGCCTGCCAAAGCCACACTGATCATGATGGTCCCGGGGGGCTGGACACCAGAGATGACACTAGGGAGTTCACCAGGCAGGCTCAGGGGCTGCAGGTGTGTGATGCTTGAAGAGCCTGCCACCAGCTATGAACACTTATTTTAGCTTCCAGCTTTGAAAGAGGATGGACTTTACATGATTTACTGTGCAATCTGTGAATTTTAATAACCATTACCATTTATCAGGACATCTATCATGCTATGTCTTTTGCAGCTGTTGAAAAACAATATTGGTGCTTTCAAAATGGTTCATCAGAGATTCAAAAAAGCCTGAAGAAAAAAAAAAATGAAAAACAAAACCCAGCCATATGCCTACTTGACCTAGGATACATAAACCTGTTGTTCAATCCAGAGGAGGGATTACAGCATTACTTTTTAGTAAGGTGCTTTTCATATGGAAATTTCTTTTCACAGTAAAGCGCTGTATTTAATGGCATCAACATAAAAAACATCCTTATTTTTAGTTCCCCGATCATGGACATATAGATTTTTATAGTGTCTGCAAGCATACATTAACGTTAATTTCCCCATTCTCCTTTGTACTTTGTTAATGTCACAATCTGCTGTAAAACCTTGCCAAGTTTCTTAACTGTCATGTTAATTCCGAGACCTAGTCTGCGCTCTCTGACATTTCAGGACAGAACATGGCAGTAAAAATAGATTAAAAACAGCTTATAAGTATTATAAAATCTAGAACTTTACAGATGGTGGAATTACATCCTCTGAATGGAAATCTTAGCAACTCAGAACACAATAATATTAGAATAGCCTCTTGATTTCTAACACAAATATTTTCAGAAGTAATGTAATGCTATCTGAACAATGGGCAAAACCCACAAATATATAGGAAAGTTGGGCGGCTCTTTTTTTTTTTAAAAGCAGCACTGTGATTGTGCATAACATGTTGGTGTTAATATTAAGTTTCAAAGCTTTTCTCTACCATATAAATAAAGGACATAATAAGATCTTGATTTTATTCAGGGTTAGTTCAAAGTTCACACAAATTATTTCACACAGGGGATTTGTCTGAGAGTTTTGGCATTATAGAAATGCATTAATGTACTTTAGATATTAAATGACAATGCCACATGGTAAGAAATTTGCACAAATGAACAGGAAATTAGACACTGCTTCTTTTTTTTTTTTTAAAAAAAAGAAAGAAAACCTGATTGCTAAAGAATGCGCTGTTTAAATGCATACTATCCATTTCAAAGGGAAGCTTTTGCTGATTTCAGGAAGTTTAAAATCAGCTAATCAGAAAGTAGTACAAAGTTAGAGTTAAATATTTTTTTAAAAGGAAACTGTTTCTTTAAAAAAAAAAAAAAATCCTTTCCCCCTTTCTTTAAGGAGTACTTATTATTTCCATCATCCTTGTTGAGTTGTTGATGAATAGCTCACATCGTTTGCCAAGCTCCACCCTCTGTCTTTTTTCTAAACCCTTTACTCATTATTTGCTCAGTCTTTTTCCCACAGCCTAGACAGCCTGTCAAGGCAGCTTAAATAAAACACTGTATTAACATTAGGAAATGGCATTCAGTTCCCAATTGATCTCCTAATACTTTATGTTGAAATGATAATTGGTACAGTCTTCATTGAAAAAAAAGAGAGAAAAACTACTTTTCAGTCACCACAAGGTATTATCTTAGCTGATGTATTCACCACCAAACAGATACATTTTTTAAAATCTCCCCATCTGCTGGAGACTGCAGTTCACAATTCTTTTCAGCTGACATAATCCAGATTGATTCGTTCAGCAGATAAAATTCAGGCCACTTCTGCCCTTTATAGGAGCAACATAATACCAGTCTTTATTCAGTAACAATGTAACATAATGGGATCGGAATGTGCAAAATGACTGTTCTTAAATTACTGTGACACACAAGGGTCCAACACAAGCTGTGGTTTAATGTAAAAAATCATTAGGCACAGATTACTAAAGTGGTCCTGCATTAACAAGGTCAAACCAAGACTGTTTATGATATTTTTCAGGAGGGGAAAAAAAATTTAAAAAAAAAAAAAAATGTTTGCTAATATCTAGAGTATGAATGCATTTTTAAGAGGGGAAGGAATCTGCAGTTTTGTTGTTTTTTTTCCCCCATGAAGAAAGTGCTGTTTATCCAATAATGAGCGCAACAGTTAAGGATTCTATAAAGACCTTTTCCACAGAGCCAAGTTAATCTATTACAAACTGAAGCACACACACACACAAATCTAAATATCTAAAGGTTGTCTAGAGAGTTGCCAGAAGCAAACATTTTTGTGCACTGCTGTGTTAAAAAAATAATAAAGTAAAAAAAAAAATAAGACCATCAGATTATTATTAACTCATTACAGTTCTTTTCTTTTGATATAGCTGGAGACCATTAGAAGGAATTTGACAAGTTTCCACACTGCTGCAGGGGTTTTGCATCTATGCAGATCATTGTTACTTAACAGTATGTCCCTCATAGGTTGATTTGTAAGCCTATCTCCACATTAAAAAAAAAAAAAAAAAAAAAGCCAGAAAAAAGCCAGAGGGAAGAGACACAGTAAATTTCATCCTTAATGGACAGGTCCTTGCACCCCAAGAGTCTGACAGCCATTTAAGAGCATGTAATGTATAGATTTTCTTTGTACAGATATTTCTTCCTACCTACAAAAATCTAAAATGTAATAGGTCTTATGCAAGAAATCAATTATATCCCACATATTGAAATAAAGAAAGAAATAAACACGTATCATTAAAAAAAAAAACCACTTAAAAAATCTGCTGATATTTTCCTTTTGCCTTTGATTTGGAGGGTAAAAGTATGTGAATGAAGCCAAACAGTGCAGACAGGGGCTAGGCTTGTTCAGGCAAGGCAATCAGTTTTGGCTGCAGATGGAAGCTAACCCAGAAGCATTGCAGTTCAGCTGCTGGGCAGAAAGGTGGTCCTGCAACAACAACAAAAAAGCACGGAAAAAAAGAAAGCTGTTTCTACTCTGGTTTGTAGCTGGGGGTCCGGATCAGGTGGATCTCATGGGAATGAAAGGGTTAAATTCTCCGCATTCCACTTTCCCGCTTTGACCTTGTAAAAAGTGAAAGCAGAATTTTGTGACCTCTTACTACTATGTTAAGCTACCGGAGCTGGGCAATTGTTGAAATCAGTTGCTTTAATTTAAGCCACTACTAATTTGTGATGAATGTACGTGCAACAAGTGTTTCAAACGCATGTCCGTCAAAAGTGAGACTTCCCTATTTGCATGCCACATCCTCATGTGCCACTTTCATCAAGTGATCAAAACAGCCTCAAGGAACCTAGCTAGAAGACGACAGATAGCAAACCCTAAGGGCAGCTAGAGAGGAATGCATCTATTTCAAAATTCAGAAGGAATATCTAGATTCTCTGTATAGATGGGCAATGGTCATATCCTGACCCTGCCAAGGGTCCTGGTGAGCAGCTGATAGCACCACAAGCAAAATTTCCACTGTCTTAGCAGGAGGTACCCAGCAGGACTACATCAAAATCAAAAACTGCTCTTGTAAAGTATTTTCACCTGAAGAATATCCACAATTTGTGTCATTTTTTTACAATGAAAAGCAGAAGTGTTTCCCAACTGACTCCATCCAAAACAGTATGAAAAATGAATTTACAAAAGTTCATAGCCATACTGTAAAACAGGATACATCACTAATGTCTTTTGAATAACAACTGTATTTAAATGACATGTTCTGCTGAAGTGAACTTCATAATCACAAAAGACTAGTTTTAAAAAGTAATGAAAACTAACTGCAGAACTCCAGCAGTCTTGGAAACTCATTACATTCAAATATTTACATATTCTACTGAATTTAGGATGTCAATTTTGACTGCACGAATCCAATAACTGAAACACATGGCCTTGAAACCTGCAATCAATATAAACCTTTTAGAGCCCAAGCTTCAAAAAGTTATATCAAATATATATTCGATGAGAAGAAGGTTAATTGAATAATTGATTACTCAGTTACAATTAAGTGCTCTTCAGATATCTTTGGGAAATACCGAGATATAATAGTGATGGATATTTATTTGTTTATCAGCTATCCCTGATTTATAGCTATCATTTATTTTTTATTTCCTAAGTCAATTTTTTGCATTTATATATTTTTACAATATAGTCTCCAGTGAGAATCAATATACAGTGTGTTTTCACCACAGGGCTATCAAAAGCTAGCCTAGAAATCCATATCTACCAATTCAGCCAATTTCGGTGCAGATTTCTGCCTGATAAACACCTTGCTAAAATATTCAGACTTGTCTCCAGATGGCAGTTACTTAGGCAGAACATGCCACATTTGTAGCAATAAAGGTTAACCAATACTAACCATGCTGATAAACTCTGAACTTAATAGCAGTTAAGTGAAAAGACAGCTCCTGGAAAGAAAGCAAAACGTGCTGCCTGCGTGTTTTAACGAAGCACTGTTTCTTATCGAAATACAAATATGCTCATCAAAGTCCCACCCCTGCAGCAACAATCAAGAGAATCTTTGGGATCTCTGAGACTAAACAATAAATCACATAGAACTGGGTCCTCGGAGCTGTCTGCACAGACAAATGCTGTTAATTCTTTAGTAGCATTAATGTTATTTGAAGTTTATTTAGCAGTAGCACCCATGATGTCAGTAAGGAGAACATTGTGTGAGACTGTGCATACATACAAAAGGCTTTGCATCTAATGAATGATGAGCTTAAATAACTGAGTAAGATTTGTGAAGATATGCTGGATTCCTCTGAAGGTGGGAAGATAAATTACAAAACCTCACTCTTCCTTTCCTAGATGTGAAGGCTTTCAATTCTGTCCTACATCCATCTCCAGGACAGTAGGATAACTAGCATAAAACTCTGCTTAAATTGCCCCAGCACAAAGCCTCCTATCTTTTTAGGGTCTAGTTCTGCATTAACTTCAATGCTTGAAGCTTTTCCTTACATCAATGGCAATTCTATAAATGACGTCTAATAAAGAAAGGTACTAAATCGTTGAGGCAATATTTCAAATATTTCTGATTGGTGCTGCAGATTACAGTGTGTGGTGATAAGAATGAAGAAAATAACTTCACATTCTCAAGGAACAATGAAATCTTATTTTTGTGAATGTCCTCCTGTAATTACAAGTGTCCACAGAGGGATGTGTTTCAGGGAAGATAACCAGCGTGAAGCATGAGGAAGACTGAAAAGAAATGAAAACCCACTTTCCTTTTCTTAGTGCAAGTACCTGCTACACCTAACCCTTGATTTGCTCAAAACCTTGTATGAATTGTCCTTCCAGGTAAATGGGATTGCAATTAGATCAGTCTAAACTTCAAGTAACTCTGGTGGATTCTCCCTTTTAGTCTCACTCTGTCTAATAGCAGCAGTGTCAGATACAGAATGAGACATGCACGGACCACAGAGCACTAAAATCTCATAAACTGTTCTCCTTGACCTTAAGTTAACACTTCCTGGATAAAATTCACCACTTAATGCTTTGTTCTTTTAATCTTCCACCCTACTGGAGTCCAGGCTAGGCAGAATTAGGTCCTCTGAGGTCTGTGAAGTTATTGTGGAATTTCAACAGTACAGCTGAGAGCAGAATCTGGTCTTCTGAGGATATTATTATTTAATATGAGCTTTCAAAACAGAACACTTAGACTCCATGGACACCAGGCATAACCCTCTTTACACATAGCACTTTATAGTATGTCAAGGTTGATGTATGCTTTATGTTGGGCCTCATAACAAAATGACAGGCGTTGCTGTCCATTGACAAAGCCACATGACAGCGAGGTGTCAGAAACAGAGAGTGCAGATGTATTATCGCTCTACCACTTAGACAGGAATGACATCCTTTGAATCTCAAGAGACAATGTCGCGGGCGAGCTAACCTTAGTGTGCCAGTTGTATGCTCAACAGTATTGACAGTCAACAATTCCACATACATCCATCCTGAAAGAACACTGAGGTCTAAAGACAGCAGGCTTCAGGTTTCATATGCAAGATAATGTTAATAGACAAAGGGTGACTATGAACAATATACTTCAGAAAAGGAAATGAATATTCTATATTTATGCTCATTGCCTCAGATGTACTCAAAAATTCCAATTTCATTCGGGTTTTTTTTTCCCAAATGTTCCATATTTTCATCCTATAGTATGGAGAGAATTATTTGGAAAGACATACTATTAAAACTCCCTACAAGTGAGTGTACCATATAAAATAAGACCATTTTATATAAATTAATCAGTTAATAGATTTGAAAGCCCATAGATTAGTTTTCTTTAGAATATGACCCAAGATAACACTATAAGCTAAGTCCTGGAAGACATCATAACCCTAACATTATCTACCTACGCTTCTAAAGTAGGTCACATACCTTTAAGGCTTAATTTACTTATATACCCTACAATACTTTTTAGCTTTTATGAAAGTTTATGGAAAATTTTACAAAATCAGCTCTATTTATATATATATATATATATATATAAAGAGACAAACTCACAGCATTATACAGGTCACAGCATGTTCATCACTACACAGATGTTATTCATAGTCACTGGGCCCATGTAAGTAGGTCATTGGACCTACTTGCCCTTTTCAGTGATCCTGAAATATGGTGGCATACTTGAAAAGCCATATAGAAATGTGGGGGTCTCCTGATAAATCGTTCCAGGATCAGCTGCTAACTCTGGCATTCAGATTCAGAGAAATGACAGCTGAGTCCTATTAGTAGAGGTGGGGAACAGGCAGCAGAGGTCAAGGGAGCAATTAGCTCCCACCTTTCCTGGAAAGGGACTCCCCATTTACTAGCAGTGTAAGACTGAGGTAGTGACAAACCCTAAAGAAAAAGCCTGGAAACAGTAGCACTGTTCCATGAGAAAGGTGTATTCCATTGTTAAGAAAGCCAAAGCAGGAGATGAGGAGAGGTTTGGATCTCATTCAGAAAGGCAGCTGAAGCCTGACTTCCAAAGCCAGATGAAGGAACTCCTGGTTTTTCCTTACTTCTGCACCAAATCAAAGGAGAGAAAGAGGGGGGGAAAAAAAAAAAAGGAAAAAAAAAAAAACAGGGGGGGGGG